>JBBPKA010000194.1:0-47685 GCA_038088995.1 Guyanaporus albipodus
TCATCACCATGACGCCCGCGACGTTGCGGAAGAAGATAAAAGGCACCACCACCACCATCACCACCACCACGAGGCTCGTGATGTTGCGGAAGAAGATGAGGTGGATACCACAAACGCGTGAATCTTCTCTACAAGCAGTGTACCGGTGAGCAACCTTTTGTAGGATATCATAGGCCACAGCTGATTCCATCCTTCAAGTTCAGCGAATTTTCCTCCCTATGCCTTTCCAAATGTGCGTGAGATCTGCTGAGAAATATGTGTTGGCTACTGGTGCGCGGTGCGCGTGATTGCTTTTGTAACAATTGTGCAGATATCTTGTACTACAGTGACAATTGTTTTGTGTCTTGTGTGTTTTCTCGATGGCCCAGACGGTACCAGCACGTCCGCAGTTATCGGCCACAGATTGTTCTCCAAGAAAATCCTTTCTGCGCTCGTGTCGTACCTTATCATGTAAGTATGGCGCGGATGGCAACTCATCAACAAGTGTCATCCAGAAGAAATACCGGTCTATTTTTGTTTTCCATCAAAGAAATGAGTATTCGATGCGGAGATAAAGAATACATGAACTAAATTTATGACGAGAATCATACCTCGCCGACAATGGGACTACAGTGCCTGTGCCATCGGTATTAGACAGTCGTTTCGATTGTGAAACACATACTATGGAGCCTGGGTATCCTAGTAATGTCACGCAACTCCACCCACCAGATCAGCATTGATCGCAGCACGGAAGGGAGAGTGAAACTTGGGAGGGCCGGGGGGACCTGGCCAGAACGGCTTCGCACATCATTCCCGCGATGCTGGGCCCGCGTGACAACATTCAATGCGGGGAAATGGTTGCATTATGCCCGGCGGCTGGCTTTAGGAGCACATCAGAGGTTGTGAGCTAAATTTATTTTGTGCTATATTTACTCGGGTGCGCGTCCAGGTCGAGCGTTTCACATCCATTCCATTTGGGGACGTTGAGTAAATCTGTCTGGACAGGAGTGTACTGGTGAGCCAGATTTCGCTCTATGAACATGACAAGCATGAAGTCGGAAACCCATGGTTGGATATTGTTTTACCAACAGCCTTCTGAGAGTTGGTGATGCTGATACGCTGCCAACTCTTGATAAGGTCATCTTATGAAACACGTCCAACTGGCGTAAAAACCGCAGGCTCGTGTTCATGTTTCGAGAACACCTTGCGGAAGAACCATATAACATATGAAACTGGACCCTGAGAATCAACCATGACAGAGCTCGCCGTAAACACAACGGATCTAGAATGGAGAACAAAAATAAACGCCCTATGAAAAGATGGTGAAACATTCAGCCTAGACACTGATTAGGCCAAATGTAATTTTAGCATTTCGCATTATTAGCAATGAGTACGAATACTTACGCTGACCGTGGTTATTCCTCCTCCTTCACACCGCATTCTATTAGGACGTTTGCGGCCGCGGATCAGATCGGTTGAGCTGATATCCGTCAGTCGTTCAGCAATCGTGCCTCGCACTATCAACGCGTGAGAGCCCTCCCCAGATCGAGTCCCGACTCTCGGGACTCGTGTCACAAAGATCACACGTCCTGGGCCCTGACGCCCCGGGAGCAAGAGAGGACAGGGGCACACGACAAAAATACCTGCGACGAGCCAACGCTGTCAGGCGTCTAAACGCACGACAGGAAAAGCAACTGACCTTTATTATCGCGCGAATTGAAAAGAACATACAGTCATCGTCGCATTCTCGTTTCAATTTGCATTGCTGCGCTCGACTGTTTGTGGCCGACAATATCATTTATCTGACAGGCGTTCCGTATGTGCGACGATTTTGGAACTGGCCGCGACGTTCGGATGGATGAGGTGGTATAATGAGGTTTACTCGAGCAAGAAATCCATCTATTTCCGAAAACTGGACCCATGATTCCATTCCATTACCTCCTGAACGCGGCGGTCGTTCTCCGTTTCCGAATATTTTGTGATGGGGGACGTCTCGGTTATGGCGGAACAAATGCACAATAATTTCCTTCATCTTTTTGGTGCACTGCATCGCAGATTTTAGCCCCACATTATTGCAACCAGCGGTGGCGGCAGTTTTTTTTTTATGTTTCAGAGCTACGCCATTCAACTTGGACAGTATAGTAAAAAAAGATAGCCTGTCGTCCTAACTCGTCCATCGGACAATTTCCTCCACATGCACAGGTCACACTCCAAGTTGTGACATGTGACATACCTGAACGTTGGATGGAACTGACCACCACCACGGTGACAGAGGACATGCACGCGGACAGCTCAGTGGTTGCATGGCGCATCCCCTACGATGATGACGATGATGGTGCGCTAGTGGCAAATGTCATGGCGCAGCGAGGATGCGAATACTTACGGCCCCCTCCATGGCGAGGAGGAAGAAGACGGGACGACGCGGTGGTGCAATGACGCCATTTCCACCACAACGGCGACTACGATGGCGTGCCCGCGGCCAATACCATAGCACAACGATGGTACAGAGGTCGCAACGCTGGTGTCATGCCACCACCATCCACGGCAACACTGCAGCGGCAACGAGAGTGGCACAACAGGCCCTCACCCCCACCCTCTCAACTCCTGCCGCACGCGCCATCACCATCACGAGTGCAAAGCTTGTGAAGACGGTAACGCGAACGACGGTCAGGCCTCCCATACCCCTCACCACAGGTAGTAACCTGTTGCAGGTACGAGTACGAGCGCGGGGTACACCCACATTTTTGTTGCTTGTGCAGGGATTTTATATCCATGATTGGTGGCTGTAGTACATTTTATCTTATCTTTCTGCTGTCCGTCTCGACTGACAGCTAATAATTGACGACCAACAACTGATTCTCGACGACTAACTATCAATGATTGAAGATTTAGGTGATTCCGCCTTCACATGATCAAGTACCTTGAGACGCCTACTCAGGAAAATCGTGGTAGGTGTGATCAGCCCTCGATTACTGGTGCGGCATACAGAAATATCACTATTAGAAAAATACGCGGATGCGGGGAATAAACGTGCACCTGTTCTGTCGTATCTCTGACAGTAGTTGACTTGCCGAGACATTTTCCCGGCCCCGGCTGACGGTGTCATGCCGCAAGTACCGAGTCCAACAACTATATTGGCTTCGATCATAGGTCCTGTGTATGTTCGAGTCGAGTAGAAACTCGTGGGTACGTGATACTGCGTACTAGCCCGCCCCATTAGCACGACTGCAGCCAAACTCGCAGAACAAAGAGCCTCCCTGGCAGCTGGCAGAGGCCAGAAGTGAACGTGGTTGAAGTGCTTTCTCTCCTGTCGTGGTTTCCTGGGATGTCGTTCTCAAGAAGATGGCAATGTCAGAAGCGTGTGCGAAGGAATACCTCGAGAGCACATTTGTCCACTTTCTCCGGAAAGTGGTATGATCAATTTTCTTTGTCGTATCGTACGCGTATTTGACAAATGTCAGATGGAAGGCAGAACCGCACTCTCGATGGTATCTGACGGACTGTGCAAAACGGAAGAAACGGGAACTCTCCCTGACAAGTCGTGGACATAACCTCTCAAGAAAGCTTCTGGCACTGCCTTCCTGGGTACCTCCTTCAAAAGACCGTCTACTCACACGTGTCATCTATCCACTAGTGGGACTAGAAACGGTGCGTGACACGACGTTGGACAGTAGTTGTGCACGGCTAACAACAGCGTGAAGCGGAATAGTTTACCTCGATATTGATGGTATTTATCCTGATGATGGTGGTGAACTCGAAGGTGCAAGAAAAAGTGCAGGCACAAATCGACGCTGTAGTGGGCAAGGAGAGATTGCCATCGGTCGAGGATCGGCCTCTGCTACCCTTCGTGGACGCCATTTTCTGCGAAATACCTCGATACAGTCCCGTTGCCCCACTATGTGAGAGTGTCCCCCCCCGCAACGTCTTCTCTTTCCGATCTCTTTTCGTCGTACAGTGGTTCCTAGGCGACGATATATACGATGCATTCCATATTCCAAAGGGTAACAAAAAAATTTCTCTCGAATCCGAAGTATCTGCTTACAGGTGCCATGCTCTTATCGAACATTTGGTCTGTCTTTTTTACCTGGTCGTCATGATCGGTGGATGACACGCTTTTTTTCGCTAGATCGATGGCGCACGAAGAATCCCGGTTTCCGAACCCATACGCGTTCCTGCCCAAGAGTGAATGGCGACGGTTTGCTCAAGCCCAACGACATGGAAAATTTCATGTCTGGATTCGGTCGATGTATATGCCTCGGGAGATACTTTGCAGACTGTCCGTCTGGGGGGTGTTCGCCAGGGTGCTGGCTGTATTCGATATATTGCCACCTCTAGACAAGAACAGGGCGGAGATCCCCGTGGAACCCAAGTTTTCGACCGGCATCACGATGTGAGTCTCGCACGACATTGAATCGTTAAAGGTGCAACAGGGGGCACAATACTGATTCGTTGTAGTCTCTCCCGTTCAAGTGCAGGATCGTGCCCAGGTTCCTCGGGATGGACTCTGAGAAACTGGAGCAGTTGATTGCTGCCAGCGCACCGTGATACATTGTCGTTTGGTTGTTCTCCGGGGCCTCGATTCGTCGTCGTTCATGTTCTTCATTTCGAGTCGAGTTGTATATTAGCTTTTCTCTCTCGAACAGAGATATGTATGGCCAAGGAACAAAGTATAAACGATATTCCGTCGTAGTGCTCCTACCTCAATGTTCGGAAAGCTGACCACAAAAGGACGTGACGTGCAAGTTCTACATTCCTGTGAGTAGCACTGCCCCCTTGACATGTAACACACGTCAAGCACTACGCACCGATGTACTCATTATGGGGTCATTACAATCGTGGCTGTCCCAGCCTCCCCCTGCTGCCTCACCTTAGGGCATCCACAACACGAATCGAAGCGCGAACTTTGCGCTGCGAGTGCGTTTCACGAGACGGGTGGGGCAATGTCATATTCTCGTCACGCTGCATTGTCAGAGCCCCCGGTTCGCTGGCCCACTGGACGCCGACGGTTCGCGAGCCGAGCTCCAAGGAATCTCATCGCCAGTCGCCTGAGTCATGGTCCAGCATGGTTTGTGTGAGTAAGACCATACATTGCCGGTCAGTGAAATTTATTTGTTGAGGTAATGATTCGATCAGGTGGTGTTGTTGAATGCTCTGCTCCAGAAAACATCTCGAAGTATTTTGGGGGCCATGGGGGGCAGTGGACGGCGAAACTTGGAATTCGGCCCTTCATACTACCCCTTCAAGGAAAATATCAGGGGTCATGGCATGTTCGTACTTTGTGTGAAGTGCTCTGCCATGGCATCGGACGATCACATATCATCGTCGTCTGCTCGTACAACGAGGCTGTTACATTGGAAAGCGGACGTAGCCGTATCTCGAGGAGGGCTCGTGCTGGCTCGCCTAGTGGCACTAGTACTTGCTGAGTGGAGTATCGCACTTCGGCACGCTTCGGAGATTAATTGAACCACGTCGGATCCAGCCAATGTGCTCGTGCTCATCAAAACGGAGGCCCGACTGAACGCCCAGCGATGATCAACGTTTAAGCCACAGCTTTCCCAGTGAGAGGGACCTACAAATACTACCATATCGTGGACCTTCCTAGCCCTCACCCTCAGTGTAGCATTCTTCCTACATGACCAGCGACATGCGGTTCCCGACGCTCATCAACGACCTCATATCCAACGTGTGGATGCAACCACAACAACAAACCCAAGACAACTTTTCGCGACCACGCACTGCAGCTCCTGCCCACAGGGAGCCGTCGCCATTGTCGTTGCCCAACATCCCTACGCCACCCGGCCTTTCCCCCCACGAACGAGTTCAGTTCAAGTATTGGAGGTACGTTGTGCACCCTCCTCAGCAACTCCACTTCCATGCCAAATGCCCTCCTCCTAGCCACTCGGGGTGCTTTTGCCTGGTCGACGACAGTGCCTCGGTGAGTCTTGGTCCAGCTCTTCGCACCGTACCTGACGACTCGACGTTCGTTCTCACCACCCAGATGAAAAACATTTGGAGCCAGACGCGAGACACCCTCGTGGGGGTTGGTGGATCTCTGTCTTCGATGGACAGACAGGGCACGAACGTGAGGTTCCTGCATCACCCCCAGGTTCGGTCCTACGTACGTACCACGCTGCATAATTGATCTCTGTTCGCACCATGGCGGCTGAGCGTCGTCATGTCCTATCCTCAGCGGGCTAAAGGCGAACTGTGGTCCGCCTTGAACTCGGTTGGCCCTACAGAACGTGAGTCAGCACCCTCGGACGGCCTTGTTGCAAATGACTCAGACGGTGGCGGTCGCGTCAATATAGGTGGAAAAGCGATGACCCCCAAGGTCGAACGAATGTTCCAAGAAAGCCTGTCAGAGATGGACAGAACGCAGAAGCCTGTCGTACTCCTGATCCTCACAGACGGAATTCCAAGTGAGCGATCCATCTCATCTCTCACGCCTGAGATTGACCTGACTCTGACCCAGGTGACGCTCAACAGCTCCTCGCAGCCATCGCCCGTTTTTCGAAGAAGCTCGACGAGCGACGAATCCCGTCGTACATGTTCCGTCTGCACGTGGTGCAAATGGGAAACGACGGGCGAGCAGCCAAGTCACTTCGTGATTTCAGTGACCGTGTCGCAGAACAGGACGGAAACAGGGTAGGTCTTCTCTCTTTCCCACAGGCGTTGGCATAAATGCATTCATGACGTCTGTATCATTGTGTGTGACACACGAACAGGACATGTTCAACGCGATTAGTTATCACCCCGGAAGAGGACCTCTCGACGCCGACAAGATTGTCAAACTCCTCGTTGCGTCGACACACATTCCAGATGACGAAGATCCCGATCTGAGTGGTAGACAGCGTCCGGAAGTGGTGGCGCTTCAGTACGCGGCAGTGGACAGGCTGCGGTCGATGGGACCCAGGTGGTAGAGGACACTCGTCTCCCTTGGGCATCAAGTCCAGAAATCGGATTTAGTTACAGCATTTATGTTCTCGGACTCACCACTGGTTTATTTATTCATCTAGACTTGTATCGATCGTACACATCAACTTTTTGTTTTCATCAGAGGAAGTCACACGTTCATTGAGACCATTCAATGATAGGTATAGATGAAAGGGAAGCTATTCAATAGGCATGACATGGAGATGACAAAAACCGCGTTTCCTATGCTTGCGATCATGTGCTAACTCACAATCAAGCAGTAGTATTTTCCTAGGGATCTATATACAACGTTGCGAAAGCATTATAAAGACTCACGGCTCGTAACAATGGTCCGTACTGATGAATACGTTCTTCAAGACCGATTTTTGCGGGAGAGTTACACAAGCTGTACAATATCGGTGATTCTTCTCTTTTTTCCGAAAAGCTCATTCCATGTATACTGGGCCACACTACCCCCATAGCCTCATTGTCAAACTTGATCTCATCTCGAACCTGGTCGTTACTCGCGAAATGGCTCAACGGGGTGTCCATGCTTCTCTCCGTCATTTTGGTGATGTTGACCTGCGTCCTGTGTTTCTGCTCTAGGGACACGTTCGTACTCAGGCTCCTAGATTGACCCATGTGTCCAGCTAGAGCGGCCAGTGTGACGCCGATGATGGCCATGTAAAATGTGATGGATATGACGGGTATGAGCTATTATTAAGAATGGCGTTTCAACGATCTCTCTGAGGGAATAATAGACTGACCATGTCGATGACTATGTATTGGGAATTGCTCTGGGTCGAGAAGCGTAAAAGTATAATCATCGAAGACTGCTGACGACCCCGGCGCGCTTTCATGGCTTTGTGATCGATGTACCAAACGCTGCAAACCAACAGTGCTGGTAGAAGAGAGGGCCAAAAAAGGGCTTCGAGTGTTTCTGTAAAACGTGAGCACTTGCTCGTTGCCAACAGGTTGGTGCTCAGTGCGATGGACCAAAACGCGGAAATCCAGTCAAAGAGTCCCCCTGCGAAAAGTGCGCCCTCCTTCGACTGCGATGCCATGTGCGTAGCTGTGAACCCTGTTACTGTCAGTACCACCAGTGGTTGTGAGCAATCCAAGACATGTTTTCTGACATACTAACGGTACCAAACCAGAGTATCATAGGAAAGATCACGATCAGTTTGGATTGCCATACCACATAATATCGGTAAATCTCCGGCATCCAGATCAATAATGTACGTCTCTCGGAGACCGAATCCAAACATACGAGCACGCCATCACCGAGCAACGTTTGGACACCGAACACATAACTCTTCACTAAGAACATCCATTGGGACGCGTCCAACAGATTGCACCGAAGAGCTACCTTGACCAGGCATTGGTAAGAAGGGTTAGAACTCGACAGAGATCCTCCCTTTCAATCGAGGTACTTCAAGGACTGGTCTAGGTAGCTCTTTGGTGTGATCTGTTGGGAAAGCTCAATGACCCACACAACACTTGTACGTCGCGCCCTCCTTTTAGCTGCCAACGCTTTGTCGATCAAGTTCCCAACGGGGTTATTATCCCCCAACGCGCGAGTCTCCTTGTTGCTTGCCTCACGCAACCAGAACAAATTGGTGTCGCTTCTTTGGTGAGTGCAGGCTGCTCACCTCCTGGGTCCTGTCTGATTGGCTTCATCTGTTTCCAGGTTTCCAGCGCGGCAGCTTGGGCCTGGACATCCAGATCAGATTCAGCGATACCAATCCTTCCCTAATTGTGGGGGTTGATTCCCTTCCCTTTGTCCTCGGGAGCATCACTTTCAGTGGTTTTGTTGGACTCTGTGCCCTTAACTGTGGCTTCACTAGCGGATGCAGATGCTCATCCTCTGTCAGGATTTTCTGGGTGCAGGGGAATGGGAAAAGGGCGGAAGTGCTACGGTTTCATCGAGAAGGACAGCGACGTCGGCCGACCATGTCTAGTGCCGTCCGATGCGGTTAAGTATCTATAACTCGTTACGTCACATAAAGAAAGTGCCCCGTTAGTGGTCTTGGATTTTGTGGCGTTGTGCTATGCACGCTTTTCTTTGTCATCTGCTTCATACCTACCCTTGCTTCGCTGACCACCATGACCTGATCATCCAGCATCATGATACACCAGTGACATAGCCTTGTGAGTTTCGCAACCGTCGTTTTCGGTCGTAACCCGCCTCAATTCAGGCCATGATGTTTGCGCCTGGATCTTGTAACATCGTGCCACCTGTTCAGGTGCCAAGGTTGTGGGCTCGCTCCAGCGGAGGATCACAACTCCCATGCCCGCGTGTTCTTGCACGCCTGCCCCTCGACCCTGACCTCATTGACGACAGTGACCCAGATAACAACAACAGTCCCTTTGAATCCACCACTCACCCATCCTCCGTAAAAAAAAAGATTATGCAGACTCACTCTCGGTAATGAAGAACTGGAGCCTCCTCAATTGTACGTAGTTTTCTACATTGATCCTGCAACAGCCCGCTTGCACGAACTAGACGAAAATTGGGGCTTGAAAGTACTTGTTTGGAAGTACGTCGGGCGTCAGAGTTTCTCTGTTCGGGGAGGAGTCATCGTTGTCTAGCTTTCACATAACGACCCTCCCTGTGATACCGTGGCTAAAGATTATTCATTTGCATCCCTCGCAGTGGCAAGATACGTTTGCTGACAGGCCCTCACATCCAAGCGCATCTAAAAGTGTTGTCAGCCATTTTTTACATTGCGTGCACGTCTTACACAAGGTACCGAGCACGTTCCAAAGCATAAGAGAGCATACGTGTTGCTAAAACCGCCCCATCACGGACCCTTGTCGATACATTTTCAATCCTTTCCCTACACGAGGACAGTGCATGTCCTGCCAAGCGGCAACGAGGCCAAAAAAAAGTAGCAGATCTGAGTCGACCTGGCACGAGGCAAGCTTTATCCGTTTCGCCGCCCTATCAATAGAAGACTTCGATTTCCGTCTTGATCCGCATCTTCCCCCCCCACACACACACACGTATCGGGGACTCGTCAGGCTGATGACGACGTGGGAGTGTCATTTTCGAGGCCCTCATTTAAAACTTGTGGTATTCCATCCATCCGTTCGTCACGTCCTTTTTTCCCGTCTCTCCATCGTGCAGTGCATTTCGACGTTGGTCCACATGCCTCGATGTCACTTCCGAAATTGAGTTTGCAACATTGTCCTATCCCTTCGCCTCCCCTTGCAACCAGTTTTAAGTCGTCCCCCTACACCTGTCGACGCGAGGTCCGGCTGTAGTCACTCTTAAACACTCGATTACGATCCTTGGAATCCCGTGAGTCGTGGAGGTACACAAACCGGCGATACATTTCCTGTATTCAAGGAGTTTGATGCGTCAGGAACATGATTCTCATGAGTCGCCACAGTCGAACGAGGGATTAGAGGACGACATCAAAGCACAGGTCGAAGAAGTTCTCAACGGGTTTGTGAAGGACATGCCTTTGAGGCTCCTGGACACACACCGGACATCCACTCAAGCTGGCGGACGTCATCAAGGTTCTCAAAGCGAGGAAGGATTACAATGGAATGCTGAAGGCTATCATGCAGGAAGCTCAGCAACCCAGCCCTCCAGAAGAGCCAGACCGTCGTCCACGCCTATGCTCGAAGATGGATCATCTTGAACGCTTCATGTCCGAGTACTTGGCATACGCCATGTTCTCTCATCGTTGGCAGCGCCGAGAGCCTCTCCTTCATAATGTCACGAATGAGCCTGACGGCATCTACGCATTGAAGGACGCGAAGATAGTGGAAGAAGACCAGGATACGCCTCAGTTTCTCGAGACCGGCAGCGGCGGTGTCACGGGCACTCAGAAGCTCCAGGAATTTTGCTGCCTGGCAGAGAAATGCGGGTATCGTTGGGCATGGTCTGACACGTGCTGTGTCAATAAGAAGAACCCTGGAGAATTGCTAGAATCCATCAACGCCATGTTTCACTGGTACCGCAACAGCGATTTGACGATCGTTTGTCTGGACGACGTCGAAGAAGAGGGTCGCGTACCGATCAAGGTAAAGACGACGGTGAGAGATGGTTCGAGGATCCTGAGATCGAGAGCCCATTTGCATCGTCAAACCCAACCTTGTTGATTCCACCAACCCTTTCTCTCCCTGAACGCATCCGGAAGAAAGACTCCAAGAGCGATGAGCTTCCAGAGCCCCACACTGTGCGGCCGGATAAGGGTATGTACCGCAAGCTGCCGGCTTGGGTGACAAGAAGCTGGACGTTGCAGGAGATGCTTGCGTCCAAACGCCTTCGGTTTTACAGCAAACAGTGGACCTTAGTGGAAGAAGCGGAGATCGACGACGCGGCCGACGAACAAGATCAAAAATGTTTCGTCTCTTCGTTCAGGTTTCGGATCCGGCTCGTAGACCACCGCACGAACCTCCTTTGGGCGAAAGCGTTGTTGCGCATCACCCAAGTGGACTGGGACAACTTGGTTCACTTTTGGCCCGGGGTAAAGGACGTTCAGAAAAGATGGAGTTGGGCAGCAGAAAGACGGACGACGAAAGTTCGACCAGTGGCGGAGACGTCTTCTGTATTTCGGCCAATGATTAGGGCCAGTAAGATCCATAGTCGTTTTTGTAATGTTGCCCGCACGAACGTTCGTTCAGACCGTCCAATGAGAGGTATGGGCTAAATGGGAATTATCGGGTACCTACGGCAAGACACGGAAACTTCAGTCAAAATAGGTTGTGCCGTCCAAGTAATACTCTATTATAAAGATCTCTATCGCGCGTATGGACAGACAATGCATGTGAGGTAAGGTATTATGCACGACGACTATCGGTAACCGGGCGTGGCCCTTTTTGTTTACTTGCCACCAGTGGTACCGAGACCCATGGACGCCTTGAAGGTGTCGTAGATCCACCACTGGAAGCCTAGAGACGCAAATACACACGTGAGCACCGAAGATGCGCCGTCCACAAAAATACTCACCAGTCAAGGTACCGATCATGAGCACACGGGTGCCGAGACCCTTGGTGGCCAACGCGACCACGCCCGTCTCCGATGCTATTTGGCCAATGCTCTTACCCTTGTTCGCGGGCTTGCCCATCAGCGAGACGACCGAGTCAGCAGGATGCGACACGATGGCACAAACAACACCAGCGAGGTAACCGGACGCGAACGTGATGCCGAGCTGCGTCGTCTTGGAGTAGCTCTCCTTTGGCGCGGTGAAGTAGTGCGTGTAGAACAACTGGACGATCTTCTCAAAGAAGTAGAACTTGGCCATCGTGTACGGGATCTAAAACGGACTGAGTTCGGCCGGGACGAAACGAAGCGTGCGCGTGTGATACGGACCTGACGTGACCAGAGCGGAACGATCGAGCCAAAGGGATACCGCGTCTCGATCCTGTTCTTGCTCATCTCGCTGATGGCAGCGCCGAACGACGTTGGGAACGTGCCACTGGGGCTCGTTTGAATCTTGACCTTGGTCATTTCGAGCGGGCAGAGGGCGATATCGGCGATGACCTCAGCGGAGGCAGAACCGGCAAGCCAGATGACGGGCTTGTACTGGTTCGACAACTCCTCGCCAGCCAAGTTCATGTACGTGTCCTTGAACACTTCGTAGAGACCGTACTTGAACAGACCCTGGAGAGAGTACCCGACGAGGGTGGGGCCGAACCCTTTCCAGATGCCAGTCTGACCCTCTTCGCGGACGAGGGTGGCGAGACCGGAGGTGAGACCCTTGTACTTGGCGGGGTTGACCTGACCGGCGGGGGCTAAGCGAGAGTCGGGCGGGTTGAAAATTTTCGTGGACGCACCTGCATGTTACACTT
Organism: Guyanaporus albipodus; assembly: GCA_038088995.1. NCBI lineage: Eukaryota > Fungi > Basidiomycota > Agaricomycetes > Boletales > Boletaceae > Guyanaporus > Guyanaporus albipodus. The sequence continues at coordinate 12,697 of JBBPKA010000194.1, forward strand.
GGCCACATCGAGCGGGGTAATACCAGCGTGAGTGAACCCGCATGCGAGCGCACCGCCGAGCATGCACTTGGCATAGTAGGAAGCGTCGTGAGGAACCGGGCCAAGGTATCTGGTAAAAAAAAAAACGAACTTGAGCGCCTGCAACAAAAAAGCAGGAAAAAGGAAAAAGAAAAGAAAAGACGACTACCTTGCGTCCCACTTTCCAGACGGTGCCAAGTGAGCCATGGGTAGTGGAGTCTAAGAGGTGCAAGTGTAGTGGTCGGTTTGAGAGCGTATGGCAGCAGAAGAACAAGTGTGCGCTTTGAAAGCGACTTTTGAGGGAATTTCGAGCACAGCAAACGTGCAGCCGATAACTCCGACTTGTGGTCTACCTTGTCCCGGTTCTTCCCTATCCACCACAAGACCTCGGCAGATCACTTTATTTATTTAGACGATGGTTGGTTTGATGCAAGGCGACGAAGAATCGCCTCAGAGACCCGCAGTGATGGTGTACTTCTCCTGATGCATGGGCCCGTCCGTGGAGGTAGTCCTATCGCTCGTCATCGACCTGACGAACACTGTTACTAATTCCGCGTGCTTAGTGAACAGTAATGACGAGTCGATGGAAGAAGGCTCAGACTACGGGACACCCTGACGATCCATGGGGCTGGATATCACCTGAGTTGACGTATAGGCTTCCGCTTCAGCCCCTCTGTGCTGAAATTCACCTTCTCAGGGAGATAAAAAGGTATGTTCAGGCTCGAGAAACCCTTCTTTGCGGCGTTGCGTGGCGAGTACCTAGATAAAGTTTGCGCCGTAGCATGAGCGGGACTGTATTCTCTATGGGGCCTCGTGTGATTCTCCAAAACCCGGCTTTCTATTCTAAGTCTGCTGCGTGAAGCCGAGGTTATGAGCTTTTGCGCTCGTGGAGCGTTTCAGCCGTGGCATTGAGAACTCCGACCAAACTTGAGGCTTTGACCACTGGACTTTTGCCAAACCCGGTCGCATCTAGGACGCAAGGCTGATCGTCTTTTGTCAGGTATTCTGGTGACCAGACTGCTATGAGGCCGCCGAGCGAGGCAAGCCGTCTATAGATGGTACATGAGCCGTGGGCAAGTGTTCACTCCCTCGCTGGCATTACGCTGGGCGATGTGGCCGAGCACAGGAAGCGATCTCCCGTCTTTTTTCAAACGGCATATGGTTGTTCCGCGAAAGTCTGCCAAGTATGTGGCCTTGCAAGAGTCTGTTCAAGCATGATTCCTACGATGTATCCAAGGGTGTGTGCACGAACATGGCCCAGCGAAGGAGTCGTCCGGACGATGAGACTCGTTCGGTCGGCCGAGCCTGGGTTCATTTCTATCCTGGACGCAACCAAAGTTCTCCTCGACCAAATCCGAGTAGGAAGTGGGCCGACGAGAACGAGGCACATCCACCGTGCACGGACCGTCGATCAGCGTCAGAGACGTGCCGCATCTGAGACGCACGGCGACGACGGCCGCCATCCTCGCAGCACTTCCAGCTCGACCTGTCTTGTCATTGTTCGCGCGAGGTGCTCAACTGGAACGCCAGAAGACGACACTGGGGATACCGTGATGGCTCTGGTTCGCAAACCCAAACCCAGCGGCCCGTCGGCATTCCTCAAGAATATTGCTCGGGCAGACGACGATGTCCTGCATCGCGATCGACCTGGGTTCACCACTCAATCGTATCGTGTTACGATGATCCCCGTCCCGGTCGGGGTGTTCCCGACATCGTATGCCTGACACTGTCCGTCGATCGATGGCGTGAGCAACATAGCCGAGAAGGGACTTTTATGAGGCCTGAGTGACATTCAAACATTTCTTCCGCGCTCTGGATTTACGGTCACGTCAGATGGTGTCACGCCCATACTTTCTCTTCACACTTTCTCCTTCTCACATGTTCTCCGAGTCTCGAACGCTCTAGAATGTTGACGTAGTTGCATGCGATTTCCTCATGTAGTGACATCATACCTCAAGGTAGTTAGTATATATTCTGAGCTGTGTTTGAGTACAATTCCCTAGTTGTAGAATATTATCACTTTTGTGATCATTGGGCAATTTCTAGCCTAGTGTGAACTTGAGGTGTAACAGATGGTGTGTATGTATGGTATGTTGTTTCTCTGATGCCGCTGCTGCGAATGATTGAGGGTAGTGACAATACCAACACCTTTTGACTTGATACTGTCTTTCATCATGTCGTTTTTCTTGCATGTCTAGCACGAACTCCTTCTCTGTGGCGCTGAGCGTGGCCGTGTCGAACCTCTGTATTCTCTCTAGGGCTTGGGCTTCGTTTGACCACATTCTATACACGCTCAATCGGACCCCATCGCTCGCGCTCGCGACTCAGTCATGCAACTGAGAAACTCTCACCCTGCAGCCGTCAAGATTTGTAGACTTGGGTGACCTTTCTTGTCTGTGACCACAGACTGAACTCTTTTTTTTTTTTTTTTTACCAAGCCCGTTCGGTGTCTGGGACCCCAGGTCATCAATTGTCTTCGACGTCAGGTTTGTTTTCGTTGGCAGGCACCCCGAAGACCCCTCGCTGGCATCAACGCCGCATGACGTGGCCCAACGACGGAAGAGCGCAAGATGCAGACCCGTCTCGGGCCCGATCCTCAAACGAGGTGTGGTTTGGACCCCAAAAGTCCGCCGAGTGACGACGCCCACGCCGCCACCCTCGAGTCGTTGCAGCGAGGCGGCGTCGTCCGGACGATGAGCTGTAACACAACCACGAGCCTGTGTCGTCTGGTTCGCGGGCGCTCGGACGTCTACCAGATCTGAGCAGGCAGGGGAAGTCCGCCGAGAACGAGATGAGGCACCCCGTTTGGGTCGTGCGTGGCTGCGCCGGGGGGCAGGCTCGCGTTCGCGTCCGGGTTACGACAGGCGAAGGCGCGCGTTCTCCTTTCTCCTTTTTCGTCTCGTGTTGTGCTGCGCTCGAGGAGAGCTACCCCCCAAGAAGACCGGCGCAGTCACTCGAGTGGTGAGTGGTTGCGTGCCATACACTCTGGGCACGCTCGCAACGCTGTTTTCCGGTGGGTGGATCTACGAACGCATGCGATGTGTCCGGAGGCTCTGAGACAGACGGCCGCCGTCCTGTAGTTCTCCCGACCGGGGCCGGCGTTGTCGTGGATGCGGATGCCTAGGTCGCTCGGGCGCGTTTGGCGGCAGTATACTGGCCCGATGGTCCGTTCATATTCGACCCGGGTTTGGATGCACGATGGGTTGGAGACCGGTAGCCGGCGACCGGCGACAGACTGTCGTGCATGGTTGCAGGTTCCGATTCGGCTCACGAACGGACCGTGCCGTGTCTGGGTGAGTCTCTTGATACGTATCGCCGAGACCGGGTCCTGGGCATGTATGTTACTCCATCACGGGAGACAGTGCATACTGGCGGGCGGTTTCAAAGTCATTGGATAGGTGACGTCGATCGTTTTGGTCTGGGTCTCGTCTGAAAGGTTGTTCCGCGGAAGCGAACGGGAGCGCGCAGCGCCCCCTCTCTCTCTTTCTCATTCTCTACGTGGTTCGTTCCGTTCGAATCGTAGCGACAACATACGTGACGATTCGATCGCACGACACGTTGTTTATTATCGACGAGCTCGTCTGGACCGGCTGAACAATGATGCGGGTCCTAGGAGTACATCATATCATATCTCATGTCACTGATCGATCTCTCTCCATTCTGCACGTCCCGACGGAACGCTCGACCCGGCGGTGGTGCTGATTTGTACAGTCAGTCATACTCGGCGTCCGAACTGAACTGCATATGTGCGCCAAATCGACCCTCCATCGATCGAATGTAGACAGGCTGAGTCATGCATGGGTCCACGAAACGTACGTACGGAGCGCGCAGGATGATGCGGGCATAGCTTACCGGGGTTCTGGCTCTGAGAAGCGCGCGCGCGTCTACGAATATGTCATTTGTACTATGCGCTCGTCGTCGTCGTCGTCATGCGGATGCCAACGTGTTTTAGGTGGACTTTAATCGGACCGTCTCGTTCTCGGAGGGGTTCTTCCGCGAGCGTGTTCTCAAACGTGCGAGGTGGCTTGGCCCAACGTGAGTGCAATACAAAATGTATTTGGCAGTCGCGTCCCTAGAAAAAAAAAGTGGTGGCATAAACGACGCGGAATTCAACGGAAGCCCGACGTTGTCTCCTCGACTAGGCGCGGGTACTCTTTGACTAGACCCGATCACGGACGGCGGCGGTGGTGCGTCTTACGCCAACGAAAAAAGAACAAGAACGCCACTGCCGTCTCCCCGCCGGTCCGACGCAGATGGCGGGTGCTGTGTATGCAACGTTGGGGGTCCTTCTTCTTTGCTTCTCTGGCCCTTGGCGAGGAACGCAAAGGATGGTGATCATGTTGGCGAGTGAGGATCCCGCCGGGGCGAGACGCGGGCGGTGGTGCCAAGCGAGTCGTTATCGAACGATCCGGAGGGTGGGTGGTCTAGCCGCAGCCCAGGCTCGATGACGGACCCGTACTGTTTGGGCAATATGCCTCCTTCGGAACCCGGGACTCATAGAGTAAATTCAGGGGACGGTGGCTCGCGTAGGTCCCGAACGAGACCCGATATGGCAGACTCATGACCTCGTGCTCGACGGCGCCTGGCACGACAAGGGAACTCGGCTTGCTAGATGGCCCGGGCAATATGACCATGCAAGGCAAAAAAAAAAGGCACGTTTAACTTTTTTTGTGTGTTTAATTTTATGTTACATCTGATCAAGTCAGCCCGGTCGTAGCGAACCATGGAGGGTTGTACGTGTCGCTTTCCCCGTCGAGAAAGGAGGGCGGCATTCACGTCAGCTCACCAGACCCGGCGTGAACCGGGTTGCGATGAACAGGCGTGATCGGCTACTGCAGGCTCTGACTGTTTTGACCACGACGATCGCTATAGTGACTCCGAGAGAGAAAGAGAGTAAAGTGCACTCGTTGCTGCTGCTCGACGTTTGCTGCCAGCGAGGAGCGTGGTCGTCGTTTCCAAGGCAACTCATTGGTCGATCTCTTTGCCGTGGCAGAGTCAGTCCAACCCTGGTGTGAACTTCATCGCTTTTCATATTTATTAAACTTTGCTTTCTCTCTCTTCCATGGCTCGATATATAACACGTCCCTCGTCCGCTTCTTCCGCCTCCTCATCCCCTTTCTCGCCATGTACCCTTCCTACTCTCCCCTCTTCACTCTCGGCCTCCTTGCTGAACGGGTACCCGCTCCAAGCACCCCCTCCAACGACGATACCGCCTCCGCCTTTTATTTTACCCTCCAGCGTGACTCTGTCGAGTTCCGCTCCTTTCTCTACCTCGACCTCGCGGACAACAAGCGGCATCGTCCCTCTCATAGGCGCACCCTCACCAAGTCCACCAGCTGGACGTGCACCGTCGATGCAACGTCCATGTATGACCTCGCGTACATCTCCCCGTACGTCCTCTCTCACACGCCCCCCCCCCCCTGTAGACGAACCGAAACACCCATGACGACCACTACGCCCGGCACCCCGGTCGTGCCCACCCGTCGTCGGACCTCGAAGGAGTCGCTGCGGAACATTCCCTCTCCAAAACCAGCTCCCTCTGCCACTCTACCTGATCTTCCCATCGCCCTATCATCGCCACCTTCTTCTCTCAAGAAGCGCCCCGCCTCGACCGTCGTCAGTTCACCGCTTTCTCCCACCATTCCTCGCTTGCGCCGTCCTGCCTCGTTGCGCTCGGAATCCATCAGTTCGCATGATCGCAGAAGAAGCCGGATGGACGCCCTCGCTTGTCTCGAGGGACGCTCTCGTGCGCCGAACCGCATCCCCCGCGCGTCTACCCTCCGGAACAACTTTATGAGCTTCAGCGACGACGAGGATGACACATCGACGTCGCCCAAGTCGAGCGTATCACCCACATCGCGGTTCCCCCTAGTCGAGGACGTCGGTGGTCTCGCGGACGTCGAGGATGAGATGGATGCGATCATGCCCGCGTTGACCCGCAGCAAGCGCGCGGCAGTACCAGACGAGGCGAAGCCCGTGCGACCGGCCAAGTCGGCGCGAAAGCGGCGCGGCACCCTCGAAAGTTGGTTTCCACTCAAGAGTTTCATCGATCTCAAGGACGACGATCTGTCGTCCTGGAACTGGCGCAGCTTCATCGAAATCGGCGGCGTCGCATGATCCCGGCCGTCACTCGGACAACTTTCTCTCTTCCTCCTCCCGCCCGGTGCAGGGGGGCCCCCCATCGGGTTTCGTGTGTACTGTACGCTTTCATTCATCATTCTCTCGTACTATACCACTTGGACTTGCCTTTGTCGTTTCGTCAGCCCCCTCAATACGTATTTACTCGGACCGTCTCTAGTTTATTCTGTATTGCATACTGTCCCGTTTCGTAATCATGCTCGCATGCCCTCAACCACGTTGTACACGTTGTTTATTCATCTTGCAACCCGTTGCATTTCCTCGCTATCTCCACCCATATTCATCCTTAATCTTTTTTTTTCTTGTCTTTCTATCCCCCCCTCCCATGCAACCCGTCGAGTACGGTTACGTTATTTTGACTTGGCATCTTACATAATACAGCGTCACATGTTGCGCTGCGTGTTTTACGCCCATGATGGTCATCATCATCATCAATCATCAATCATGTATACAGCACACCGAAAAAAAAAAAAAGAAGCCCCGGACGTGTGAACGCCAAAAGCCAAAGCTAGTTTCGTCTGTCGAAGCGATGGTAAGGCAGTTGCAGGCTTGCCGTCATCAGTGAGAGGGAGGGGGGGGGGGCTTGGAATGTTTGAAACCCCCCCAAACGTCATGTACTCCCCTCTCGCGCGACCGTTGCGCGTTATAGTTCCGCTGTGGGCCGCGTCTAGGCCTGACATTCCCAATCCCAAATCGCTTCGGATCTCGACGCCGTTTGACCCGCCACACGATTCGCTATGTTGGATCCCCGCCGTTTGGGGGGGAGCTGCGCCCCTCCGGGTGTGCGGTCACGCAGTATCATAGGATGTCATGTGCCACGCCGTCGTGGCGCCCAGTGACTTGGCCAGGGCGTCGGCGTCGGCGTTCGAGAAAAGGTAGGATCATACGCAGCAACATGGACGGTGTCGCAGCTCAAGTGACCGTCGACGACGACGCGTGGCGCTCACCGTATAGTCAGCTTCGATGAGTCATCGATGGCGTCCCCAGGACGCCTTCTTTGTATAACAGCGACACGGTGGCGCCCAATTGAAGGTCCAACGTGCGTGCGTGCGTGCGTGTCTCGGACGTAGTCCAACGCGTGCAACGCGAGGGAGCAATACCACTTGAGACACATATGATCACCCCTGGGAACCCGAATCAACACGTAGGTAATGCGTTTGCAAGCTAGTTACTGGGTATCTGGTATCTCATCTCGTCGTCGACATGCGCGCGCGCGTCTACTCATACTGGGTACTACGGGGGGTTCTATGCCGTTCTTGGGGGTATAGCGGACGATGGGAGGAAAAAAAAAAGAGAGAGAGAAGGAGAGAATGAGATCGGGAGTACAACAGGAGAGTCGTCATACTCGACCCGGGTATGGGTAATGATAGCTGGCTGCACCGTCGGGCTCTTCAGGCACCGACACGTCCGCGTCGTTATGATACGCCGTGCACAGCAACAAAGCGAATAGAAAGGAAAAAAAAAATGGCGTGTATGTAATGACCGTCTGGGGGCGGGGAAGGGGGGAAAAACACACGCCTGGTCATCATCCCAGGAACCTCCCAAGGGATCCCGACATTGCCGCACCGTTGCCGGTGCTCGTCACCTCATCCTGCACACCATGACCGTCGTCAACCGTATTCAGAGTGCCGTACATCGATTGCCGATGTAGACGCGTGGGATGCGTCCGCGGCGGGAGTGGTGGTGGCTCCCGCGCCGGCGGAGATAACACCGTCGTCCTCGTCCTCGTCGTCGGTGCAAAGTATTGCGAGCGGTACTTGTGCAAGACTGGCACATGCGGATGAGGAGGCGACGTGCTGCGTCTGGGTATCGGAGGCGTCGGCTTCATGCGGCCATTTTCCTTTGTCTCTTGCCTTGACAGCTCCTTGACCTTTCCCTTTTCGTCCCCTTTGTCCTGTCCCGTCGTCTGCTTTCTGTCTCGCACCGCACCTCGGGGCCGGAGCTCGGGCATGTCGATTTTGCTCACATGTACCGTAAGGCTCTCTGGCGGTGAATATTCCGTGTTCTTGCGCTTGCCATCATCGTCATCCAGATTGATAACCCGCGGACCTTTCAGACCCGCCACCCCCTCCTTTGTGTCATACACCACGTACTGATGGAGATCCGGGTGGCCTGACCACACCGTACGTAAGTGGACCACACGAGCGAACCAACTGTACGGACACCCACCCCCCTTGTACCGTAACCGCTTTGTCTCTTCGACCACATGCAACACCTTGGGCACCTGGTTCAAATCTGACGAGCGCACGCTGATGAACAGCATCGCTTCGTCCTGCGACACCTTGATCAACAAACCACACACACACACACACACAAGAACGGGAGGGCACTCGCCTGCAACAGCTGCGCGCAATGTTTGGCATAGTCTGCGACCGTGCCCTCTTCCAGGACGGTCACCTCGTTGACCTGTCCTCTGCCCGACTGCAGCTCAGCAATGCGCGCGACGCCCTTTTTGGGTGCTGGTTTGGGGGGCGGCGGGGGTGGTGGTGAGGCCGGTGCCGACACCAAGGTCTTGCGACCGACGGACGCGCTCGCCGTCGATGGCGTCGCCGCACTCGTGCTGGGCTCGTGATACGTATCGCTCAGATCTTGGAACGTCAAGAGGGCGGTCAGGATGACGATCTCGAGGCCCTTGCGATCCTCGATATCAAACCTGGTCGCATGGGTGCACGGCGAAGAACGAGGGGAAGAGGACGCACCGATTGAGGTTGTAGTCTAGAATCTGGACTGATGCCGTCCGGATCCGTCCAGGCGGCTCCTTGGTCACCGCGACGAGTACGGGCGGGTCCGGCTTTCGGATGATGAAACACTCTTCGCGCTTCCACTCGAACTCGTGTCTAGAATGCACATACGGAAAGAGGAGAACGTCAGACGTGCGACAAAGGGAAGTAGTTTACGGAAATGACGTACGTCTCCCATTTGAAGGACCATCGAAAGATGAGCGTGCCAGTATGCTTGAGCTCGACGACCTTGGAGGGATTGTAGAGCTCCACGGTCTTGTGTTTGCTCGTCGCGCTGGGGGCGGTCGCACCCGCCAGGAGCGCTTCGGAGAGCGGATCTGTGTGGACATCCGCAGTCAGCGATCCCGGCGTGGGCCGCGCCTTTCGACGAGCGGGGGGCGCACCGGACACTTCGATTCGGTAGACTTGTGGTTGCTGCGAGAAGATGCGGCGCTTGCGGTAGTGAACCTTGCCGGCGGGGTCGACGAGGTCGACGACGACGGTCCCAGCTGGCTCGCCGGACGTGTTTGGCGTGAGGAAGAGCGTGAACAAGTTTTGATCGAGGCTCATGCTCAGACGGCGTCCAGTGTTGTTGAACGAATGAAGATGATGATGGTCGGGGAATGGAGTCAAAACGGCGATGGGCAACTTGAAAGAGAAGCCTCACCGGTGATATGCAGTATGTAGTATATGGACTGCGCAATCGAGGAAAGGATCACATCAATCAACTATCTCTGGCGAAAGCAGTGTAATCACATAGTGGATGTGTGTCCTGTACGGACAGTCGGATATCCAGGAAACCAGTGCCAGTTCTCTGTGACGATGGGCTTTGTGTTCTGTCAAGATTTAGTGAAAAACTTTTTTTTTTTATGTCTCGAGATGTTCTCCACCGCTTGCCCGAGACTAGTCACTTCCCCATCTGCAATATCAGGTAAACGTTCAAAGCTCTTCTCAGATCATGCCGTCCATTCAGGCATCTCCGTACACGCTCATTACCTCTCACTGCATCGAAGGCATTCTTCTTGGTGCGTGGTCGTCCGATTCATTTCGTACTGCTTCTGATACATATATTTTCATAGGCATGAAGTAGGTCTTCCGGTGTTCGTTTCGCATGCGAGCAGTTGACAGTCATCCAGCTGCATCCTATACACTTTCTGTTTGTACACGCTCTGGGGTCAAAAGTCGATCTCGTGCCGGTGAGACGACACGCTGACGCTTGGTGTGCGACGACGGCGCTGACGACCGGGACCCGTAGATTACTCTTGCTTGTCAACACGGTCCAGTTTCTGCTATGCGTGACGCAAACCACCCTCCATACGGTTTTTGGTTTCGTCTTGTTCACCGTCCTTGTCGGTGACATTCAGCCGTACCTCCGCGTTTATGTCTTGGGGTCTGCCGTCATATTCGTCATAAATGTGAGTGTTTCGTCTTGTTCCTGTCCTCTCTTTGCTGATCATTTGTGTCTGTAGTTCGTCCTTGCTGGATTGTCATCGGTCAGTGCTACCGGTATCTTTGTCTGACAGGCGCTGAAACGAGCGGGAAACGATCAGATATGGCGTCTCTATGTTTTGTACGACAGCGAGATCGGGGTGTGCATCCCCGCAGTAGGCCATCTCCGTCTTCCGTGCTGGGTACGATCGCTCACACGCGTTCTCGTAGATCATCTTCTGGATCGCACAAGTCTGTGAGCGAGATCGCGTCTTTCTCTCTCTCGTACGTGTTCATGCTGAACGTCACCATGCTAGGCGTGAGCGGCATCGCGATTCGCGTTCGTGCGGCGACGCCGCTTACGTTGACGAGCCCCAGTCTCGTCATCACGCTCTTATGGGTGCTCATCACGACGCTGTACCTCTCCGTAGCCGTCCCGATCTGTTTCCGCCTCTGCATCGCCCAAAAGCGAACGCACGCCGTCCTGAGCGCGTCCCCGCACAAATCGATCGCCGTCGTCTTGGTCGAATGCGGCGCGTTGATCACGGCGTGCAGTTTGGGGATGACAGTCCTCTACGTTTGCAACCATGCCTATTCGTTCGCCAGTCTCGGGGTTGCGACCGAGGTCGCAGTACGTCATTTTCTCTTTTCTGCTCGTGGGGGAAGGCAAGGAACGTGCGTCTGACCGGCCATTGACTGTAGATTGCGTCCCAGCTTCTCGTCACTGCACGACATGGGATGAGTCGGAGTCACAACTTGACTTCGACTGTGCTCGGTATTGACGTGAGGCGAGGTGGGTCCACCCGTAGGAGCACCTCAGTCGTCGAAGGAAAACACGGGCTTGATAGTTAGCAGCAGTCATTATCTTTATACGTACCATTCCGGCCCGCCCAGTGTACGGAGACACTGTTCTTCCGTTTTGGCAAAAGTGCACCGTGTCGAGTTTGAAATCTGCTTCGCGTTCTCTCCCCGATCGACAAAAAAATCGGAGTCAGCCCAGAATTTGCAAGGCAGCATAGGAGGTGGCTAAACGGATGACAAGGCCGTTTTGTCTTTCGATCACTGTGGCTGTGGGTCTCGCACTTTTAGCTGCTCTCCACCAGCGAGAACTCGTTCGCCACTCGGGTGATGTGTATCTTGCTTCTTGAACAGGGTTCAGGCTGAGCTCCAGATTTCACTATGGTCCGAGTTCTGTCGCAGATGTATTTCATTTTGACTAACATCTCGGTCGTTCTTCTGGGTGGGTGTGCATGCCACGATGTTTTCATCCTCGCTGACGCGACCGGCAGGTATGAAGTAAGTGATGCCATGAATGCCATGAAGGAAACGACGTATTGACCTACAGCAATGCAGCTGCGTCTTGTTCTCCTTTTGCGTCTATGTCTTGTGGGGTCAGAAATCCCGCAGGTGAGGAGCCGATCCTGGCGCGTTCGGATTGTTCGACTGACGATTTGCAGACTACTTTTATTCTCGAGCACCGTACAGGTGTGCCTGTGCCTGGCACAAGTAACGCTCTTCATAAGCTACCTCATCCATGCGTTCACAGCGTATGGGGAGAATGCCGAGAGCTATTTTCTGCGTTTCAGCCATTATGCTCTACCATGCTACATCATATACATTGTTAATGTGAGCGACCTTGTGTTTCTGCCGTTCATGGGCTTTGCTTACCAGCATTGTTGCTCCGCCCACCAGACAGCCATCGAAGGCGTCCTGTTGGTTCATATCATTCTCCTCTTTGGGTTTCTTGACTCTCAAATACGACCAAGATATGGCGCATCTACGTTCTGTACAACAATAACGTCAAGTTCTGCATCCCTACTGTGCGTCGCTCGGACCTCGGGGCTCTTGACATAACCTGACCACACGTCTTCAGATTATCTTGCTAGTCTTGCAAGTGGGTGAGTAATCCCATCTAGCTCGTGCGTACGCGTGTCGAGTCCGAGTCCATCCTAGCATTCGGCTGCGCTGCTGTCAAAAGCACTGCTACTGTGCACGTCGACGCCGGTCTCATGCGCGCGTTCGGCTTGGCGACGTGGGCGCTCATCGCGGCGGTCAACACGTCCGCGACGGTCATGCTCTTCCTCCGACTCTGGCTCGCACGCCAAAAAGTGATTGCGATCTTCAGCACGTTCCCGTACAGGTCGGCGCTCGCCCTCGTCGCCGAGTGCGGCGCGCTGGTGACGGTGTGCGCGCTGGCGATGCTGGTCCTGCACCTCGTCCGGCATCCGGTCGGGCTTGCCGGACTAGGGATCACGACGCAGGTCGCGGTGAGTCTGTGTTTCGCGTTCCGGGACGCGGGGGGCGGGGCAGACCCTCCTCCTCCTTTTTTTCTTTGTCTCGTCTGACGACCGTTCGTTCTCTGTGGCACAGACCATGGTGCCGCTCATCATCATCGCGCGGTACGAGCTCGTGAGTCGCGCCCGCAGGGACGAACCCCGGCTCGGCCCGGCCCAGATACCCCTCCGGGTCACTATCATCCACACGGAGGACACGCGCGTCGACACGGCTTACGAGTTTGTGGGGAAGAAGCACTTTTTTCCAGATCTGTTGCCTGCGCTCCCTCCAGCGGCGGTGCATTCGCAGCCGTTTCGCGACGCCTGAAGGGATCCGGTTACCCTTCCCCCCTAGTTGCAGTTTTTTTTTTACGACGAGGCGAGACGAAAAGCAGGCGTCCTCTTTCTTGTTTACGCTCGACGACGGACCGTTGTTGTATGACCAATTTTGATGATCCTTCCATTTGAGGCTTTCCTTTCTTTAGACTAGACATACTGAACAAAGTTAGAATTTGATGCTTTACCAGAGTTCGAGTCCCTACGTACTTGTATCGTCGATGGGGAAAATACGGACGTGGTTCACTGTACGACTGTGTTCGAAATATCAAATACTCTGCGCATGTCGTCCAAGATATATATTTAAATAAAAAGTCCGGACCGACTACTCAACCGACTTTGTATCTTCCAAGTAAATATAGTCCAAAAGCTTTTTGAAGTGTCATACCCAAGAAGCGCGCTATCCGGGGTGCCCTTAGCAAAAAGAGAGAGAGAGAAAGGAAAAAAAAGGGCAAACATCCTTGATCAATCATATCATCCGTACGCTGCAGAGGTCCCTCGACACCCGACCGCTATGAATCAAGCGTGATCTTGGGTAGGCTCGGCCTGACCGGGCTGATCGGGAGGCGAACCACCGGTCGCGTGCAGGGGGGTGCCAGAAGGCCCATCCGGGTGGAGGGGCGGCTTCCCGAAGCTGCTCGGCAGCCTGGTTGGCGGGGGCGGTGGGCTGCCGCTCGGGCTGGCGGTGAGCGGCGTCTCAGGGGGCGGGTTTACTTGGCCATCAGCCTGCTGTGCCCTACGCACGGCCGGCGGGTTGTTGTTTCCCTTGCTTGGTCCACTCTGGAGAGGTTTGTCGGGGGCCCCGGAGGGAGAGCCAGTGGGGTGGAAGGTCGGTCGGACGGAGCCCACCAGAGAATGGATATGGCGTTCCAGTCAAAGGTGGACGCTCTCCCCCCTGAGAGGGCGGGGGAGTGAGAAACTTGCACCGCTCGGGAAAGGAGGTGGGGAGGCCCCAGAGAGGGGTAAGTCCGAGGGACCATGATCGCCGCCCTTGCCACCTTGATCATCTGTGTCTCGACCTGCGAGATTTGGGATTGCACCAGCGAAAGCTGCACCGGGGAATGTGAACACGACAAGGGATGAAGCGAAACGCATGACGATAAGGGAAAAAAGTATGGATTGTAAGACAAAGACGAGCTTGAGGAAGGAATGGTTGATGGAAGATGTCGATGCACACAGGCTTTTTTATACGTCCTGAGGAGCAAGATGGATCAGAAAATGTAAAGCCAGATAATCTCGTTCTGGGAGGGAAACCAAGATCTGCAGTTGTGTTTGCGATGCAATGGGCATTGCTTCACTCCAACAACGGACTGAAGGGTTTTGCCAGCCTAAGCCAAGATTGCAGATTACTGCGGACCGACTCGTCGCTCATTTGGCCGCCAAGGATGGCCAGTACCTTGAGAGTACGAAGCTGCTCGATGGACTTTTGTAGTCTAAGTGACATGATGTCGTAAGTGTACTTGCGGGGCAATCAGTATCAATTGATGTACCAGCACAATCACGGTTCCATCTAGGAATGGATGCTGGAACGCGCCGCCTCCGAAGAAAAGGGCAATGGACAGCTTTCACCGCGTCCCCACCTCGTGTCTGTGGGACCCGCTTGCCACCAGGCACTCCAACAAGCGTTTTATTGCGCATAGTGTGCTGCGCGCCGCGCACCTGAGAAATACCGTAGCCCCTTGAAGGGTGAAGAGAGTTCGCTCTTCTAAAAATAGTAATGCAAAACGTTTCGTGCGTAGGTGCGAGTTGCCACATCAAGGATTGAAGGATGGAATATGAGGCTGGACCCTGTGTCAAAGTGCTAACAATTTACAACTAGTAAACTAGGCTTTACAATTGTTGAGACCCAAGCCACATTGACTCAAGATAAGTCATATTCATGACTCAGCATCAGTAAACAACCACAGCCTTGGTTGTATTATCAGTAAGCACTGATGGATTTCTATTTTCTCTTGTACTGTAGTTATGTGACTCATGTACATTACACTCCGACCTTACATTGGGGTTTGAATAGATCTCTTGAACTCAAATCACTCACATCAACAGAAACCAGCTAGTCTCAAGCACTTCACCCATTTGGTATGTAATTCTCTAGGCTAACTCTCTCTCAAGTATGGCTTCAACAGGTTATGAGCCCCAGTAGTGCACATTGAGTGCAGCACAAAAGTGCTCACACTTTCAGTTGCCTACCAGATCAGTGCTTCCCTGGCTGTCACACCTCTGTGCAGCAGGGTTTTTCACTGAAAAGATACTAGAATGCAGTGCTTGAACTAAGTTCACACTTGCTGTTCACTGCCTGAATAGAGGGAATCCATGCAGGTTTGTTTCATTTCTATGATGCATGCTGATGCTGTTGCTTTGTAGATTTTGATATCTACTATGTCTCCCTTTAACAACTCTGGCCTTTAGATCCATCTTTAACAGCACTGGTTACAATAACTGATGGCCCCTCATCAAGGCCCTCCTTTAGTCCACAGGCTGTCTCTGGGTTACCAACATTCCTGAGTCTGATCATCTAGATGCCACCACCAATGCCAAGAACTGCAACTATTATATTATCTACTGCCATGCATAAGATATGATCATAGGCCAAATCAACCTTCACTTTTCATTTATCCTCTGCATTTGTTATGTGGCTTGTCTTACTGCTTTGGATCTTCTCATTGCCCTCACTGCTGACAATAAGATGACTAGGGTCATCCAGGCATATACTATATTTAAAGAGTTGGTCAAGCTGCAGGTCCTTGAGACCTCACACTCCACTCCAGTGTTCAATAAGATGGAGAACCTTATTGCATGTTTGGAACATATGAAGTACTTGTTTGACCCCAAAGTCCAGGGGATGCTGGTACTCACCAAACTCCCTGCAAGTATATCTGTACTCATGTAGATGTTGATATAGGAAAAAGATGAAAGTGATACAATAGTAGAGTCATTTCTTATCCATATAAAGGAAGCCACAGCTTTTAATTGGGATTAGCACATTCTAAAAAAGAATAAAACCCCTACCAACACCAACAAAATCTCTGCAGTCAAGCTGAAAGACTAGACTCCTTTATTCCAATAGCAGCAGCAGCCAAAGCTGTAAGGCCAAGATCAACTGCAACACCTGCTCCCACAAAAGCCACAAGGCTCAGCAGTAGATGCAGTGGTGCCCATGGATGAGGGAAAGCAGAAGAAGAAAGGGCACCAAGGTAAGGGCAAGAGCAAGGCAAACACCAATGAGGCCATTATGATTTTATTCATCACTATCATCATCAACACTCCATCCACTTTCAACTTCTATCTCCTCTCCAACCTCTTGCCATTCCTTTATCAAGGAGTTGAAGGCCCACTAGCTGATACAAGAATCAAGGACTCTATATTCTTGATCAATCAGTTGAACAACTTCTCCTATTATGAAACAGTATGATAATTTAACTACATTGGTCAGCATTGGCTAGACCTCTTTCTAATGCCAGCTCCATCTCCTCCTGCCTCTATTGAGGCAATACCATTTGAGACTCTGCTTGTCCCTCCTCCTGCTAAAAAATGCAAGCATGCTACATGTTATGCTGGAAAGCAGCACATAATGCCACTGCTTGCTGATGCTTGGGATTTAAAGGATATGGACAACTTTTATAACTTGAATACATGTATCATAGATTCAGACTGTCTGGGCAATTTGCCCATACATTCCACCATTTCTCTTTCCACTATAGATAAGGCCAGTCCCTCTAACTACTACATTGAGAAAGATGCCATGTCTCTTGGTTAGAGGTTGAGATGGCAAGGTCAGTATCTCATTCAACTGGTCCTTTTTACAACCACTCATCAACAATTGCTTTTACAGTTGATCTTATATGTAGTTAGTCATGTACTTTGTATTATACAGAATGCTGTAATATATATGCTCTCCACTTTGACTTGTATAAACATCATAAGAGTGAATCATATACATGTGGACAAGACAAGAACAACAATATCTGAATCTTAAATTCTGATGCTTCAATGCACTTTATTCCCTAGTAATTAGACTTTGTTATCTATAAGTCCTTATCTAAACAAAAGAGGATTCCTATATCCACTGCATGCAACATTATATACATTGAGGGTATTGGTTGTGTACTAGTGCCATGGCAGGATCACAACCAAAAGGTTAGAATCCTTGATCTACACAATATTGCCCATATCCCAAACTTGCATGTCCAATTAGTTTCAATGGGTCAGTTATTGAATCATGGCACCAAAGTTAAGGGTGATGCTTTAGCAATCATACTTCTATATGGGGACAACAAAGTACTAGTGTTGTTCACTCCTGAATATGTAGGGAAATTTATGTATACTCTAGAAGGAGTGGCTCTAAACAAAGAGCCATCCATCCATGTTATCCAGACTATAACTTATGATATCCTCTATAAAATATTTAGACATTCATCCTAAGACATACTCCATTAGGCTAAGAAGCACATCCATGGCTTCTCTAATGTAGAGATTCTCTCAAAAGATCTGATATGCTTCAGATGTTTCAAAGGCAAAATGTCTAACAGGCATTTTCCCTCTTATGAGTTGCATGCTTCTAAGCCATTTGACTTGATTTATTCAGATTTAAAATCTTTCCCCATCAAATCCTATCAAAAATATAAATATATCATTACCTTCCTCAATGATTATATTTTTCATGCTTGGATTATGCCCTTGTATCAAAAATCTAATGCTCTAGTGGCTACTCACCAGTTTTTTCAATTGGTTGAGACCCAATATTTGTTGAAGGTAAAAACATGGATGTCTAATACAGAGGGAGAATATAAATCCCAGTTATTCCTAGACTTGCTGAAGAAAAAGAGGATTGTGATAAACCAGTCTGCCCCTCACACTCCTCAATAGAATAAAAGGGCAGAATGCTTAATGCACACTCTTGGTAATAAGTTTCAAACAATGAGACTAGATGCCTATCTTTCTGACAGTTGGTGAGAATTCTCCTTTATACATGCCTATCATATATATAATAGAATCCCTATAGCTAGATTCAGAGGGAGAACCCCTTTTGAGCTGTTAACAGAATCTATCCCCAATATTTCACACCTGAAAGTATTCAGTTGTGCAATATATGTCTTTCTCCCAGAAGATGTCTGTTGAAATAAGCTCACAGTGAAAGCTGAGCTCATGACATATTTAGATATAGCATTTAGCTCCCCATCTTCCAACATATTTATGTGCTCCACCAATGCCCTTTTCACTTCATCACATGCTATGTTTGAGGAGGATATATTTCCTCATTGCAAACTTATAGGGAAAGTTGCTCCTAAATCACAACAATAGCATGAGCCATCTAGGCCATTGCCCCCTCCTCCCTCTTATGAAAATGACCATCCCCATCCACACCATGCACCTTCCTCATGAAGTCCCACTCCTTCTATTTTAGATTTCCACATGCCTTCTCCTTACTCAGGGCCCACACCTCCTATCATACTATGGAAACAATGCCCAGGCCTATCATTTTCTATCCCTCCTGCTCCCTTTAGGACATTGGGCCAAGAATGCTGAGTTCCTCACCACCCTGATAATGTATATAGTGACAATTGACACCCAGTCCAATAGAAGGACATTTGAGATCCTTCTTGGTGACATGATATCATTGAAGAGCCAGGACCCTCATCTCATTCTGCACCATCTATGCTAGATGAACTTTTCCAGTCACCTCACTTTCCTTCATTGCCTAGCTTCCCTCTCTTGCTTCTGACCCCTCTAACTGATTCAGAGGAAGACATTGAATGCTTGACTAGAGAAGGGGAGCCTGATTTCTTGGCATATTTGATGTCTAAGGCAATACCTCCATACCAGTTAGATACTGCAATGTCCAGACCACACCACAAATAGACCTATAAGGACATTTCCACCTTACTATCAGCTGAATGAAAGGAATGAGAAGCTACATGTCAATATGAGCTAGATATTCTTTATAAATAACAAGTTTTTGAACTTGTTGATCCTTCAAAGGGACATAAGGTCATAGACAATCGATGGGTCTTTGATGTTAAATCTAACAGTTGAAAAAGAGCCTGACTTGTTGTGAAAGGCTTCTCTCAGGTTGAAGATATTGACTTCAATTAAATTTATTTTCCAGTAGTCTGGTTTGAGATGGTATGACTTATATTTTTCCTTGCCACACTAGAAATTTGGTATATTGAGGCACTTGATGTGAGGAGCACCTATCTATATAGTAAGCTTAAAGAAAAGATCTTCATATGCCAACTCCAAGATTTTAAAGTCTCAGGGCAAGGGCACAAAGTGCTCCACTTAAAGCATGCCCTCTATGGCCTTAAACAAGCTGGACTTGCCTGGTGGAAGACTTTAAATGAGTCTATAAAAGAACTTGGATTTGAGCACCTTAAATTAGACACTGGCCTTTTCCTTTACTAGAAGAAAAACACCTCCATTGTAGTTGCTGTCATCTATATAGACAATATCCTATTCTGTGGTCCCTCTCAGTCTATCTTAAACAAAACAAAAGGTAGATTCATGAAAAAGTGGGAATGTAGAGACCTAGATCCAATTACTGAATTCCTATACATGTGTATCAAGAGACAAGGCCATATGATTCTAATCAATCAATGTGATTACCTTATAAAAGTCTTAAATTGCTGTGGAATGTCGAATACTACTAGTGATCAGCTCCAACCCCTTTACCTCAAGGTTATTACTCTATTTTGAATAAAGAAGCTGTAGATCCAGAATTGCAATCCCATTTTCAAATGGTGATCAGATCCCTTCTATATCTCATGCTTGGCATAAGGCCTGACATTAGTTACACTATAACTGCTCTAGCAAAGCAGTCTGTCAATCCTACCAAAAAGCATTTTAATAAAGCAATGTATATATGTCAGTATTTAAATGATACTAGATATTATTCATTTAATTTTGATGGTGACTCAAAGGCTGAACTTATTGGCTATGCCAACTCCAATTGGAGTTCAGATCCCAATACCAGATGCTCTCAGACAGATTGGTTTATCTGCCTAGCTAATGGAGCCTTTTCATGGTGCTTAAAACAACAAGAATGTATAGCCTTCTCTTCTACAGAGGCTGAATATGTTTTTTTATCTGATTATAGCAAACAACTGGCATAGATATATAATCTCCTAACTGAACTTGGATATTCATTAAAATCTATCTTGCTTTGTGGAGACAACCAAGGTTCAATATTTATGGGATCTAATTCCATAACTGAAGCTTGAAATAAACATATCTCCTTGTAATTGCATGGCATCCATGATTTTATCCACAAAGATTTAGTAGAACTATTTTTTATTGAAGGTTCAAAAAACCCTACCAATATGCTCACAAAGAACCTTGGTAGAGTAAAGTTTCAGAAATTCATATCACAAATGGGCTTAGTTTTTTACAATATACCTCAATAAATATCAATTTATATATTTCTATGTTTATTCTACTCTACCTGCTACAAAACATGAGGAAGTGTTGAATTTCTATTTTCTCTCATATTGTAGTCATGTGACTTGTGTACATTATATTCCAACCTTATGTCAGAGTTTGAATAGATCTCTTGAACTTGAACCGCTCACATCAACAGAAACCAGCCAGTCTCAAGTACTTCATCCATCCAGTATATAATCCTTTGGGCTAACCCTCTCTTGAATATGGCTTCAACAAGCATTTGATTATGAATCAGACTAGAACATTCCAGATATCTGACTCATGTTCTATACTCTTCAATACCATGAGTTAGTTTCTCTATTATATCCATATTGTACATAAATATACATAAACTCCATCTATCTATATATACAAGATCACTGTACTCTATTTAGGACTAAGGAGAAATATCTTTCTTTTTCTTCTCTTTTAATCATTTTGACTATCCTTAGACAAGCACTACTGAAATTATCAACTTGCTTCTACTAAATTATCTGTGAAGATATACAAGTGAGTCTCTACTTGTAAAACCTATCATTACTATATTGTGCATCCTGGAAGGGAGAGTGTTATATCCCCACTCTTTTTTTAGATTATGAGCCCCACTTAGACAGACAAGGAGAACATATAGTTTTTTGATTTATCTATACTCCCCTTTCTTTTCTATGATAACCATAGAGCTTGAGGCTCTTTTACTTGAAACTATTGCTCAATTCAAGCAACCCTATCTTACTCTAGAATTTATTCTAGGGCTATTTCTCTTGAACACTACCATAAGAGAAAGGCTTATTGCCTACCTCATTTACTTTGCCTCATATGAGTCATTAAATCATACACTTGTTTGAGATAGATGGGAGCTAATATTCATTGCTAATAGAAGAGAGGGATGAATTCTTAATCTAGTCCTTACTTTCATTGATGGAGACCAACCAAGATGATTACTGATCATTTCCTCTTTAGGAAACAAATCAGGACCAATGCTCATTGAAGAGCATTACTTGGTTGGTAATATTCCTTGATTCTCTTTTTCATCTCCTTCTCTATCATTATCAAATCTTCTCATTCTCCTTCATTTCTCTCAACTTCACCTATCTTTATCATTGTTCACTCATAGAATCAATGAATACCTTACTGAGGTAGAAAGAAAACAACAAGAGTTTTATGAATTATCAAATCTTAATGATTATCAATACATTAATAGTCAAATGGTTGGAATGTCTGGTGATATTCCTTTCACTTCTACTCCTGATTTGCCAAACTTCTACTTCTCCATCTCCACCATACTCTCAACCATTTTTATCTCCATCCATTCCATCTCCTTACAAACAAGGGTCTCCACCAAAATCTTCTCCTTCTATTTTTATTCCTTTTTCTTTTTCCATATTTGGTATCATTTATTTACTGTACTCCCTCTCCTCTCAGAACCCCTTTATCTCTAGCCAACCCAGACCAATTCCTTGAAACAATTCTTTAGATGGTACACAATCAACACATTGTGATATACTTGAATTTCCTCTACTTCCATGAAAGAGAAGTAGTTTTCAACAACAATCTCTTTCAGGATGAATCTCTCAGGAATTGGATAATGACCCTGAGTATCTACAAATTGTTTATGTGGTACCATCTGGGAGTTCTTCAAGGCATACATTCTCAAGACCCTCTTGAGCAAATACCAGTTCTAGAGAATATTCTGAACAACATTTTATATCAGAATGAATACAACTGGAGGGATATATATCAACAGGAGGGAATACCAATTCCACAGACACCTCTAGAACTTTCAGCACTCATATTCAAGATGTGGTCTTGCTGGCACAACAACTTGGATAATAGAATTTATATATCTCCCTCTTAAGGGAAATATTCAATATTGTCAACATCTCAAGTCCAGTTGGATTCCAATGATCTGGAAGCTGCTAGGTTTCTTTTCTCACTCCTGGATTACTGACTTATTCCTTAGATGGCTTCATTTTGATCTTCCTCTTCCAACTTAGAAGAGAGCTCCAATACCTTTGGGCTTGACTTCACCATTATGACTATAGGTCTCTAATTTATATAGATATTGCCTGAGACATTAGAGGCTACTATCAGAAACTTAGAAGAAGAGAACCTCATATTCTCTCTCTATATAAATGGATAAAAAATACAATTATTAGAGATGGCTATCTCCAATGAAGAATCCAAGAGTCTGAACACTTTATTGCCATTAGTGTTCAATACTCAACCCATTGAAGGAGAGGATATTTTCAACTACAATACTGGCAAACAATTTATAGAGACAATATTCACTATCATCATGTCCTTGAGGGATATCCAAAGCTACATCAGCAAGCCTTTTTTAACTTGCCTAGACCTAAAACATCCATACCTCTTCCTCAATAGGGAGAAGAGTGGGTACATTTTCTAGAGGAAACTGTAAAGGAAATAGTACTAGAAGATATACAGGATCAGGAAGATTAATGTCATCAAGTGGAAGTGCAGCAGCTAGAAGAAATCAGCACTATTTACAAGGATCTAGAGATAGTATATGCCAAACAAATAATTCTAACTCCAGCTCTAACTTCAGAAAATCTGGAAGAAGAATCGGATGAGGAACCAGTTCCAACTGATTTCATAGAAGCTGGTCATATTTTCTTTCATCAATACCTTGTCCAATGGCCACTTAATACTGAACCACCTTTATAATTGACAATAGAGAGATCTTTTAATGCAAATCCTCTTTGTTAATCCCCTTCCACTTCCTTAAATCAGAAGAATGTTACCCCTCTTCTTATCTTATTTACTCTCTTCAGAACAATACAAATTTTGTTGAAACAATAATCAAGCCAGATTTTAGATGAAATAGTATTCAAACATGGATATAGGAAGATATCAATGAGGCCCATCTTGTAACCAATTCTTTCATGCAGAATCTGATACAAATTAATGACTTTACTTAAAGATAATTGATTACATTCCAGATCCTACTTTCCTATACAACATAAAGAATTCAAACCAGTATCTCAATCCACCCAATCCAAAAACCCTGAAGGTAGTTCAAGCTCCATGGTTCATTATCAGCCCCCAGATTCCAATTGCAATAATAACTAAAAAAATCAATCTAAATGGCCAGATAGTATATATACATGTATAAAATGGTCATCTCACTAATGATTACTATTTGAAGGATATGAGTTGACATGCTGATATTGTTGAGCTTGATCTTACTAGTCTTTGGATATAACACACTAACAGAAAAACTGATTAATGGACATATACCACTTAATTCCCAGCAGGAAGAAACACAATTCTTATTGGATTTGCATATGGTTACAAATCCCTTTTTTCCATCTTTGAAGGTCTTGGATGGGCTTTTCCTGCTAGGACTTACCATAACACACCTCACTCTCTAGTTTATAACCAAGGCTTTGAGATACAATAAAGATTATACCAAATATTTGACTATTCAAGAACAAGCCAAGAATGGAGAACTAGATATCATTCTAGAAGATATCCTCCCATCTTTTAACAACAATAATAATCTTCTTATTTTTTCTACATCTGATTCTGAGGAGCTCTATAAAATAGATGACATTTGAACTATGGTCCAAAAATTTGATAGGTATTATAAATTTAGAAGAGAAAAAAGGCATTGAAGAAAAGCCACAGCATTTCAAGAGATTGACATCCCTACTCAAGCAGCTTGAAATAGAGAATTTGACAGGTTGATGTGATGCAACTTTATTGCATTGAATCCCATTTTTGACCATATGGCTAAAATCTTAGCATAATAAACTGATCTACTTTGGTTTATGTAGGAAAAAGATAAACATCAGCAAAGTATAGAGCAAAGCTTGCATAGACAAATACAACACCATGCAAGCTCCACCAACTAATGGCAAAGAGATTACAAAGTTCTTAAGTAATTCCATGCTCAACTCTGACATTTTCTCAATCAAGCAAGAGAATCTATTGCTACTTTGTCAGCCACTAGACAAGCTATTCATCAAGAAGTACAGTTAATTTCCAGAAATATGGAAAGAAGCTATTTGACCCCAACCAGGTGCCTTTCTTGTGAAGATGCTGAATAGTTGGCCATTTCCAGCATACTTTGGCATTCTTTATGCTGACCTACATCTTGCACTCACCCATACTCTAGAAAGAAGTAGGAGAGTTGACTCATTCTTTCATGTTCTTATTACTAGTATCAAAAAGGACCACATCTACTCTTTTCTTTCAAATATGCATTCTCTAATCCATATTAAAGGAGGCTTAAAATTATGGAATAGATATTTGTTTATATTACTTGGTTTTTTTGTACTAGAAGACACTTGTTCTAGACTGATGCCTGAATAGTATTGAGAAAGAAGAACCAATGTAATCCCTTTTGTTATCTTATCTGAAATAGGTAAACTAAAGCAGAGACAAAATAGGAAATCTTCATCCAAATGAACTCTATGGAGATTAAAAAGAAGACACAAGAAGAAGCTTCATAAAATATGATCTACCAAGAAGCCTCTTCTATCCAAAAATGAAGATAAATTAGAGAAATTATCTTCTTTGTTTTCATTAGATTACAAGGAAGAAGTTTCATTATTACTTAAAAAGGATAATATTTTTGATGATAGAATTCTTTTTTCTCCCTTTATATTATTATCACAGAATACTAACTCTTTCCTATCTTGGACAGGAGCCTTTATTTCATGGTAAAGAATGGCTGCCATTAAAGTCAGATCAGAGATTACAAATAAAATTATTCAGTTTAAAAGGCCATTAAATTACTCTATTTGGCAAATCCAGATTCAGAATGTCCTGATTCTACTGTCCCAATGGGATATTGTCAACAGAACAGATCTTTGGTCTCATCAAACCTCTGATGAATTATACACCACTTGGAAAAACAATAACCATTATACTGCTGCCCTTATAGCATATTTCCCACTAACTAACATATAAAATCTGGTCTCAACAAAACACAGAATTGAAACTAGAGTGGGAATAGCAACCAATAGAACAAGAACAGTTGTGATCAAAGAAAAACATTCCATTAGAAAGGAACTTTGGAATAAACTCAAAGAATTATATCAATCAAAAGATGTAGTACATTATTTTGGTATCCTTCAGGAAGTTCTTGCCTATTAATTCAATAAGAACAAAGATATGGCATTACAAGTCATGGACTTTGAAGCCTTTCTTTATAAGGGAACAAACTCTAGACTTATACTTTCTAATGAGGTTGCTGCTATAATCATGCTAAATACACTCTCAGAATCATTTGCCTCAATGTCTACCACTCTAATCCATAATGGAGTAGAAATCACTGTTGAGAGGGTTAGTACTACTATACTTCAAGAAAGTAACCTATGGAGAACAATTCATCACCATGGAGGATAGGCATGGTCCATGCACTTGAAGACCATATTGGAGGACCAGCAAAAGCTGAGACCTACTAGATAAATACCATCTGAAATGCACATTCCAATATAAAATGCTCTCATTGTGGTAAAAATTATCCTTTTAATTGTTGCTGGTTCAAAAATAAAAAAGCCACCTTTTCTACTTCTCAATCAAAGAACTCTATAAAGAGTAAAAAAAAGTATAAGAGTGCTAAAGCCTATGAATGCTGGCAGCATCAGAAAGCTACCAAGTCTGAAAAAGACAAAGGCAGAGCTCACTTTGTAGATGAAAATATAGATATTGCCTCTATGATAATAAAGGAATTCATTCTCAAAGATCCCTCATCCAATCAAACACTGGAGTTTGTTGAAGAAGAATCTTTTGACTCATGGAATGGTTACTAAGAGGATGATGGCATGAGCAATGATCTTAACAGTAATATAACAATTATACCAGAAAAGTACTCCTTTTAGGACATGGAATTGAATGATGAAACTGATTCCTTTCAGTTTCAAATCTCTATTAGACCAGCCTCCCTCTAAGAAGGGAAAGCCAATACTAACCTAATCTAAACAAAGGAAAAGGTCAAGAAAGAAAGACAAGAGTATTAAACTCAACTTGGCATCTGGGTATTATGGAAATACTTAGAGAAATTCAGATGGCATATGGAAAAAGGAAATTGATTACTCTAAAGCCCTTAGAAAATTAGAAGGAAAAGATAATCCTGATGCATACTATCCTAGCTATCAGGACTCTTCCTATTTCTGTGATGATTACTACCAGGATTACAACTATGGATATGGCTATTATACTTATTCTGTCTGATTGATACTACTAAAGGAAAGGTTGGGTGACAGAAGGAAGATAAATAGCTGGATGATTGACAGTGGTGCCACTAACCACATATTTTCTCATCTTGCTGACTTTATTTTACTTAGCAATAGAGAGAAGATTTGTGAAGTAGCAAATGGTGATGTCATGAAAATAACTGACCCTGGCCATGTTATTTTACATCCTCATGATAAAAAGCCTATTATTCTATGAGATGTTTGGCATTCATCTAATTCTCCATACAGACTTCTTTTATTACTAGCATTAACCAAATTGGAATATCATGCTGAGATTAACCAAAAAGCTACTAATATTTGGAACAAACATGATTATTTGGCAATATAGGCATTACCCCTATCACCTCATAGTGGACTTCATTGGTTTCAATCTTTGCAGATTAAACCCTATGAAAATCTAACCATGTCACTACAGAAATCAAATTTATACCAACTATGATATTATAGATTTACATATACATCTATGAATACATACTGCAATGCTTATAAGATATATGAGAGAATCTCCAAGCTGAGTGTTCTCCAATATCAAAAAATGCCATTATGTCAAGAATGTGACTGTTACAAATGCTACATATCTCCCTTATTTTATTTCTATTTTTCCACTATTTTTCCCTTATTTCTCTTTCCATTCTCTCTAACTCAAGTCTCCACAGGTCATATGACAAGTCACATAATGGACACATCCAGACCCATGATATCATCAATAACATTATAGTCTAGATCCATCAACATAGCCAACAACCTAGACTCTTATCACTTATTACTTATCTAAAATTAGTGCTTTGATTGACTCTCTGCCTTGCTCTGAAATAGCCAACTTACTATTTGAATCTTGCTAGACTCCAAAGGCAATATTAATCATATGCAATAAGACAATAGGGCTGGTGGTGCTGAAGTAAGCACCAACCTAAGTCCAGGTGTCTAGGAAATCTGCCACTATACCTCTAGACAATGGGAATTATTCAATAGGAAGTGGGGGAAACTCCAAGGAGAACAAGACTAGGGAGGACACCTTCAGTTTGGCCATCTTATATACTATTCAATTAGAACTCTGAAGCAGAGCTTTAATTACATGAGGGCAGGTAAATAGATAACTAGATCATATCCTATTGGTTAGAGATAACTAACCTAACCCTTGCATATAGTTTGAGATAAGAGTGACTTGTGCCATTGGCTTGACAAAGTAGGGCTGTGGGTTGCTGACTGAGTGATGACTCAGTGCTGTGCTTTGATGAGTCATTATCTTGAGATAAGAGTTGTGCCTGGGTTGAGGGTATAATGTCACAGATAAGCAATAAAAAATAAGAGTCTAGATTGTTGGCTATATTAATGGATTTAGGCTATGATGTCATTGATGATATCATGGATCTGAATGTCCTCATTATGTAACTTGTCATGTGATGTGGCCATGTAAGTCATATGACCTATGAAGACTTGAGTTGAAGGAAATGAAAAGAAAAGTAAGGGAAAAATAGTGAAAAAATAGGGATAAAATAAAGGAGATGCATAGCACTTGTAACAGCCCTAATTCACATGAATTTGTTGGAGATGCCTCTCTATTCTAGATATCAATAAAAGTGAATCATAACTTTCCTAGATGATCACTTATCTTTCATGTATATTGCTTTTCTCAAGAAGGCTTTGGCTTTTCAGACCTTTTGCATATTTCTAGCTTTAACAGAAAGACAAACTGGATATCCCTTGAAGTCTCTATATTCAGATCAAGGAGGGAAATATATGGACACTGACTTTGCATTGTTCCTTATGTCTTGAGGAATACAGCATCAAAAGACAGTTGCCTGAGAACTCCAACAAAATGAGCAAGCAGAAAGATTCAACAAAACTCTGCTAGACAAGATAAATGCCATGATTCATCATATATATTTATCCAAGTTCTTCTGGGAAGATGCTATACAAGCAGCTGTATACATCTACAACTAACAACCAATACAAAGATTAAGATGGATAACTCCAATATCTAAATAGGACCCATAGATAAAAAAACCTGATGTCTCAAATCTCAGAGTATTTGGCTGCCAAGCCTATGTCTTCATTTATAAAGAAGATATACAAGACAAACTATCTCCCAAAGCCAAAGAAATAATTTTTATAGAATATCCAACTGACACAAAAGATTATCACTTCTATGATCCACAATTAAAGAAGAATGTAGAAGCAAGCACTATCACTTTTAATGAATTCTCATTCCCACATTGTTTCAAAGAGCAAGACAAACCAGCCCAAGTAGAAATTCCAAATGAAAATAACAACAATCTGGAGTTCCAAGAGGAAAATTTACCTAAAAAGGAGGATGCTCAGCCTCAAGAACACCAATTCATTCTGGATCTATATATTCCTCTCAAGGATCTGAAATCTGATCAAGATCTCCATTTAGAACAGTGACCAGATGATCCACCCTAAGAAGATAATGAATCTAAAGTCCAAACTAGATTCAACACTCCTGAACCTCCTCATACTCCTTTTTGTGCACCTTATCCTCCACCTGCTGCACCACCTGCACTACTATGCAGATCTCAAAGAGGATATAGAGAAAGAACCCTTTCTAATAATCTATATGGTTCAAGAAGACCAATTGAAATTAAAAGGATAATTCAACAAGAACAAGATCCTTTATCTGTTCCAACAAATGAAACAGAACTTGAGGAATTATATTAAGGAGATCAAGAGCAAATTCATCAAGGAGCTTCAAATAAAAATGCTTACTTTTTAAAAGCATTAATGTCAATTGCATCACTAGTCTTTGATATACCATGGCAATACAAAGATATTGCCAAGCTTCCATTCAAAGACCAGAAGCCATGGTATATTGCATGTGAGGAAGAGTATAAATATCTTCTAGACAGAAAAGTCTAGGATCTTACAAATCTATCCAAGGGTTGTAAACTTATATCAGAAAGATAGGTTTTTGTTGAAAAAAGCAATGGCAGAAAGAAAACTCATTATGTAGCAAAGGGATTTATTCAAATCTATGGCATATATTTTGAAGAAATCTTCTCACCAGTTGCAAGATTTGAAACTGTTCAATTCTTACTAGCATTAGCTGCACTAGAGGATTGGGATATTGAAGTCCTGGATGTCAAAATAGCTTTTTTCTTTGGAGATCTAGACAAAGAGATCTATATGACACAACTTGAAGGTTTCATTCAGAAGGGCAAAGAGACCAGGGTTTGCAAATTTAAAAAGACCATTTATGGTCTTAAGCAGGCTGCACTCCAATGGAATAAAGTCATATATAACTCTGTTCTTAAAATGGAGTTTACCCAGATATATTTAAATGCTAGAGTTTATGTTTTCTTTTCTGGGTTTAATATTGTCATTATGCTCATTTATGTAAATGATGTTCTTTTCATGGGCAACAACAAAACTTTACTCTTATGTAAAAAACAAGAATTCATGATACAATGGAAAAGCCAAGATTTAGAAAAAGCCAAGGAATATCTTGGAATATAGATTACCAAGAAGAGATCTACTCAAACTCTGAGACTAGACCAGATCAAATATGCTAAAAAGGTCAATAATCAATTTGAATTACAAAATTGCAAACCAAATCATACTCCACTACCCTCCAGCTATAATTCCCAATCCTCTACTTAAGATTCTAATCCATCACTCCAAACTTGCTATCAATGAGTTATTGGATCACTCCTCTACATTATGCTTGGAATAAGATCAGACCTTGCTTTTTCAGTAATCAAAATGTTATAGTTCTCAGCCAATCCAACTAAAGAACATCTTAACCAAGCACTATATATAGTCTAGTATCTGGCTAGCACCAGAAATTTATGCTTAATCTATAAGGGGAATATCAGATCTGGATTACTTGCATATAGTAATACTGGTTGGGCAGGCAATATTGACACTTGTTGATCAACCAATGGCTACTGTATCTTCCTAGCTGATGGGATAGTCTCATGGCTATCAAAATAACAAAGGAAGGTAACTTTGTTTTCAACAGAAGCAAAGTATATTGGAATGACTAAAGCAGCCAAACAACTTTCTTGGATTAAAATAGTCTTCAAAGAGTTAAGAAAGATGCTTCCACCATTCCATATGTATATTGATCACCAAGAAGCTATTTTCCTTGCATTCAATCCAGTTCAAGAAGGACAAACCAAATATATTGATATTTCAATGCACTACATTAGGGAATATGTACAAGAAGGCTTAATCAAGCTTCTTTATATTGGTACTAGAGTACAGAAAGCAGATATATTCACCAAGAATCTTACTTGAGACAAGTTTGCAAAATGCAAGTCTTAATTAGAACTCAAGGACTATATTAAATATTATGTGTAGTTGTGTCCACTCCCATAAAAGGATCCTAGATATCTATTTGGTTGACTTTGTCATGGGGAGCAAGAGATGTGAGTTTTGATATCCATTATATTGTAATTTTTTCAAAATTAAAAAATATCACACTGTTACATGATTATCTTGAGCAATGGAAAGTGCTGAAATGCTAACAGTTTACAATTAGTAAACTAGACTCTACAATTGTTGAGACTCAAGCCACATTATATTACAAATGCTATGTATCTCCCTGATTTTATTTCTATTTTTCCATCATTTTTCTCTTATTCCTCTCTTTATTTCCTTCAGCTCAAGTCTCCACAGGTCATGTGAGTAAGCACTTGATTATAAATCAGACTAGAATATTCCAAATATCTAATTTATATCCTATGCTCTTCAATATTATGAGTCACTTTCTCTATTATATTCATATTATATATAAATATATATAAACTCTATCTATCTATATATACAAGATTACTGTACTCTATTTAGGACTAAGGAGAAATATCTTTTTTTTCCTTCTCTCTTGATCATCTCAACTGTTCTCAAACAAGTACTACTAAGATCATCAACTTGCTTTTACCAAGTTATCTGTAAAAATATACAAGTGAGTCTCTACTTGTAAAACCTATCATTGCTATACTGTGCATCCCAGAAGAGAGAGTGTTATATCTCCACTCTTTCTTCACCCTGTCCTCTTAGAGCTACAATTTGTAAATACTTATTGAAGGTGTTTATTATAGTAGAAAAGAAACCATATCTCTTGAACTTTGAGTATACTAATCACTCTTGGGGGGATATATAGCATTGAGACCAAGACTAAGTTGCAGCAACTGTGGAAAAAGAAAAGTCCATTTAGTATAACACCAAGTTTTCTAACCAGGAGTCTTGGTTACACTACTGCTATCTAAGCAACATAGATTGTCAGATATAGAGCTAGTGGTGCCAGTCTGTGCAGTGAAAGAGTAAAAGCTTTTGCAAGTTCAAGGAACACTGCTGAGTTTGCAGTGCATTATAAATCATCCAAGCCTATCTTATGGAACTTTCTACTAGGAACCACCATTATTACAGCTGGCACCAGACAGCAAATAAGTTAGCTGTGATAGTGACTTATTGAGTTGTTCTGAGAATGAGTTACCCTTAAATTGTTTATCTATGACAGCACCAGCCCCAGTCTGCTGGCATAACCAGCTATCAACATTTATATGATTTAGTTAGAACACACTAGTGTCCAACACTCTTTTGGGTCATTGCCATATTGTACTTCAGGCTTATATAGTAAGCATATAGTTATGTATGAGACTAGAGGAAAAATAAAAAGGATGACTTGTGTAGCCTACTTGGTTCCATCATAAAGCTATAGAATTACTGCCTGTTAAAAGCTTAAAGGAGAATTTAGACATGGATTAACAAAATTGTTGATAATTTGTGATTCAGTGGCAAGTAGAGGGTTCAAAAAAGACAAAGCATGTGGTGACCCCTGAAACCATATCAACAAGATATGAAATAAGGTAGACAAAAGTTAGCAAATAGATTTCAGATCAACTGTTATGCAAAAGTCTGCTGTTGCCAAAATAGATGGGCCCCAAATGTTGGTATTGCAAGTAGCTGCAGAGCTTCTTTTTAAGGTTGTGAATATGGGAACAAAAGCACTTCCAGAGTGCAAAGGTAGAATGATACCAGTTTTGACAAATATTACAATGTCTAGATGAAGGATGTGTTCTACTAGTTCTGCCTTGGGGGGCAACTCCACTTCTCATTCACATCTCCACTCATAGTTTACTTCATATTCTTGTTTTTTTATTTATTTGCACACTGGGAAGTGATAGAACTCCAATGCTTTTGCAATAATGCTGGATATCTAGATCTAGAAATGACAGCTTATCCTACATATTCTTTGCCTCACATGGACCATAAAGATTAAGTAATAATTTTATTCCTGGCTATATCCATGCACTTGACTGTAAAAATTGCTCTTATGTGAGCTCACCCTTGTAGAAATAGGTCCAATCATTATATCTTGACCTGTGGTTCATCTCTTGTTGGACTCAGAAAGATACCCATCATTAAATATCTGCCTAAGTCTCATTTATTGCCTAGCATAAGACATTTGATGTGGTAACTGGCATGGCTCCATCTTCTTTTCCAACCAAAGTATGGATACTGCAATCAACTTCAGGAGATGCAAAGAACATAACCAAGTGACCACACTTGAGTTTACATATATGCATGCATCCTATGAATTCCAAACAATCAGACTTTGTATTTGAGATATAGTATAAAAACTAACTCTGCATCAATATATCCTTTGTTATCCTTGGTCCCAATATTACTGCTGCTCATGCATTGATAGGAAGCTTGATATTGGTGCCTCTTGTGTACATGGTTAAGATAGACAATGTAATAACCCAACTGCTGGGATAGTGGTGATGATAGCAATGGTATAGTCACTCCATTTCATGTGAGTATTGAAATTTTATCATTTTCATCAAAATAGATTGCACCAGGGGCATTATGATGGATCTCAAGCCATATAGTACACTTGGCAATTGGAAAGACCAAGTATCTGTAAACCAACATTCAATAAAACTTGAATTTCAGGTGTTTTTTTGATTATCAGTTGGAGAAATGTAGACATGTTCCATTGTTTATCTCTTTTATAAGCCATAGCATAAGAGCCATTTTCTTGTTGGAGAAGATATGCAAGGACCCTTGCATTAGACCTCTTTTGGTGGTCAAGGTTATATTGATCAATTGATATGGGCAATAACCATTGGTTGTCATTTGTACCTGAAAACTCTGGTACTTAGTTCAGAAATTAAACCAATGACAAGTATGGTACAAAGGCTTGCTAATTATAAGCTTGTCATGCTTCTCTACCAGGTCTCAACTAGATCCAAATAATTTCAGGGGAATTTCTTTCACCTCTTTTAGAAACACAATCCAGGAAAGATAGAAATATATGGCAGCTTGATTATGATGGAAAAGTGGGAATATGACCTTATTTCATAGCTTCAATGACCTGAGGGTAATATCACTCAACCATTGAAGTGACTCTGGCACAGTCTTATATTCCTTGATCCAAACTGTATATTTTTGGGATGGGTTATCTTTGTTAAGCAATACTTCAAAGAAAACTCTCAGCTAATCCTTGCTTAGACCAGCATAGTATTATAAACACTATATATCTCCTTTATTTTATCTCTATTTTTCCTTTATTTTTTCCTTACTTCTCTTTTTATTCTCTTCAACTTGGTGCTTTTGACTAATGTTGTTCAAATCCAAGTTGAGGTGTATAAGAATGTGTGACATCAAAAGGTGTCTTTTGTGTAGAGGTTTGTCTTTTTGAATTGTAGGAGAATTGTACAATTGTTAACCATTCAATCCATTTGTGTTGTTTTTCTGATGTGAAGAAATGAAGGTATTGTTGAAGGTTGCAATTCATTCATTTGATTTGTCTATCTATTTGTGGATGAAAAGCTGTGGAAAGTTTTGGCATGATTCTTAGCTTTTTGCACAAATCTTTCATAACATGTGATGTGAATTGTGGTCCATGATCTGAGATTATGATTTGGGGAAGGCCATGGATTTTTCAAATGTATGTAAAATAGAGTTTTGCTGTTTTGAGGGCTATTATGGTCTTGTTGTATGGTACAAATTCTATCTCTTTCAAAAATCTGTCAACTACAACCAGAATGGAATCATATCCATTGGATTTTGGCAAATCTGTGATAAAGTCTGCTGAGATGTCTTACCATGATCCATTGGAAATCAGAAGTGGTTGAAATTTTCCTGGGGTTGCAAGATTTGAATCCTTGAATTGTGCATAGTAATCATAGCATAAAACATAATCTTTCACAAGTATTGGTAATTGTGGCCATGTGTATGATTATTGAATCAATTTCAATGTTTTGTCATAACCTTGGTGTCCTGTGATGGGTGTATCATGATGTAGTTGGAGAATTTCCAGTTTAAGTTTATAATCATCTGATATAACAAGCTTGTGGTTGTTATAATGTATTTCTTCTATTTTTGAGGCTTCTTTTAAGATAAAAGTATCATCTGTTGTTATTTGAACTGTCTTGATCATAAAATCAGAAATAAATTGGATTCCTTGAT
>JBBPKA010000195.1:0-47633 GCA_038088995.1 Guyanaporus albipodus
CCTATGGAGGCGTGAGTTGGACAAAATAAAGAAAGGAGTAAAAGAAAAATAATGAAAGAATAAAGATAAAATAAAGGAGATACATAGTGTTTGTAATAAAAATGATAGGAGTATAGGAATAAAATAGGAAGATACATAGCATTTGTAACATATGGCTTGGTTACTGTTACAAATGCTATATATCTTCCTTATTTTATTTCTATTTTCCCACTATTTTTCTTTTATTCATTTTTTTAAATTCTCTTCAATTCAAGTCTCTATAGGTCATGTGACTTACACAGCCACATCACATAACAAGTCACATGATGGACACACCCAGACCATGACATCATCAATAACATTATAGTTCAGACCCATCAAATATAGCCAAAGGCCTAGACTTTTATCTCTTATTGCTTATCTATGATATCATACCCTCAACCCAGGTACAGCCCTTATCTCAAGATACTGACTCATCAAAGCATAGCATTGAATCATTGCTCAATCAGCAACTCATAGTTCTACTTTGTCAAACCAATGGCATAAGCTGTTCTTATTATATATCATATGCAAAGATTAGATTAGTTATCTCTGGCCAATAGGATATGATCCAGTTATCTATTTACCTGCCCTTATGTAATTCAAACTCTGCTTCAAAGTTCTAATTGAATAGTATATAAGGTGACCAAACTGAAGGTATATTCCTAGTCTTGTCCTCCTTGAAGTTCCTCCCACTTTCTACTGGATTATTTCCACTATCCAGAGATATAGTGATGGATTCCCTGGATACCTTGACTTAGGTTAATGCTTACTTCAGCATTCCTGCCTTATTGTCTTATCAGCAAACAATTGATATTGCCCTTTGGAGTCTAGTAAGATTCAAGTAGTAAGTTGGCTGTTTTAGTTATAGTAGATCTTCTACATTATTTCTTTCACCACCTCCACTATCTGTTGAGCCTTGCTTCAAAAGTATTATCAACTATCCTCAGAACTACTTTGCTACTAGTCCACCAGAAGTCACTAAGTGAGTTTCTCCACTTATTCAGACATTTCCCTTGTGTTCCTCTGCATCAGAATATTAGCAAGTTCTGATAAGACAAGCATCTCAGTCTATTGCACAATGCATGTGACTAAGGTGAGTTATTTACTGCTACATATTACCTACCCAAGCTCACACATATGTAGTCTTGACTTGATAGGCATTGAGCACATTCAAATTATCTAATCTCACAACTCCAGCATACATCTTGCTGCTCCTTGCCAGGATAGGAGCAGTTCACCTTGTTTTTGCACCTCATAGTTTCTGTATATATTATGGTCCAATTCTGCTTGCATGATCTCTCAGTGTTATCTGCTGCTAGCCACAGTGGGTTTCCAATGATAGGGTGATCTCCAACAATTGCTACTTTGAATCTCGCTGTTTTCACTTGCTGGAAGAGGAGCGACACAACAAACGAACT
The DNA here is from genome assembly GCA_038088995.1 of Guyanaporus albipodus. Classification (NCBI taxonomy): domain Eukaryota; kingdom Fungi; phylum Basidiomycota; class Agaricomycetes; order Boletales; family Boletaceae; genus Guyanaporus; species Guyanaporus albipodus. Next base: position 1,440 of record JBBPKA010000195.1, read on the forward strand.
GGTCTTCACCCGCCACCTGGCAGTCAACTCCCCCGACTCGTGGGTATAAAGAGCCATACAAAGTTGACACATTGACAAAACAATTGGAATCCACTCCTCACAAAACTTGGCACCGTCTACACTCATAGCTCGAGTGGGGTCTGACGAGATCGCACCGACAATCTACACATAGATTCATTCGACTCGATCACAGCTTTCTCGCGTACCCTTGCCCCTCGTACATCGTACAAAAATGACACGCTAAAGCACAATTACAACACATTCGTACAACCCCGCTCGAGAAGAGCGATCCCTCAGAATCTGTAAACGTCATCAGTCTTGTGCAGACACAGTGCGGGAGAGGCAACTCACGGCAATGTCTGAAGGCGGAATTTTCCGCCAGTCGAAATAGGGCCAACATACCTGATTGAGAGGGACAGGTTAACGTAGAGAACATGTTTTCCTGAACGTTCTCGCTCAGCACTGAGTGCTACAGTGCCTCTTGCAAGGTCGGAATTGACATCGGCCTGCACACCGGTGACCAAGGACCCTCCAAGAGGGGCAATGGTAACCAGCTCCGCAACCAGCAGCCTCACGGACAACAACGATTCGACCGTAAGCGTCTTGGGATCAATTGAACCAGCCAACTGTCATACAAGTCAGATGGGTCATCCGCTGAACAAGGACCAAGGTGTATCATTCACATCGAAGACACCGAAGAAGACGGTATTGAACGTGTATGCATGTTTGTGTGCCTCGATGACGACCTTGAATTGACCAAAGTCCCTCAGGAATTCAATAAGCACTGGGATTCATGAGTACCCCGTGTGGCGTACGATGACAAGATGGGACTTACACTCCGCTTCAGGGTCCGTCAGATGCGTCTGAGTTGCAACTGGACCCGATCCGGAGAAATCGGCTAAATCACCCTGCAGGCTGGGCAGCTGCGATGTGAGTATCGACAAATCCTGCCATCAAAAATGATTTCATTGCAAAGGCATAGAACAACTCTTACCTCGATTTCTGTGGTTGCGAAATCCTCATTGACGTTACTATTAAAAATTAACTTGGGATATGTCCAAACGGATCAGACCTCATACCACTCACGTGGGGCTGATCGAGACCGTGTCCACCAAGTTTCCTAAAGGCAAATATACGTCGTACTTGAACGCCACTTCCTTTCCTCCAGAATTGCCGTTTTGGTGTTTGAAGGAGATCTTTCCATGAATTACATTTAAGATATTGAAAGGGAGCTCGACTCCATCATTGTCCGAAAGGGCGTAGTTTTTCCCCTCTGTCAGTAGTGTCACGTTGCTGTACCCGGGAATAACTAGTCCCAGCCCGACATAGTCGAGCGATTTATTAGCTCCATTATATTTGGCCGTGACCTATAACATCAACAACCTCTTAGTCGATCGATAATAGTTAGGAGAGGAAGAAAATCACGCGAAAGACGCTATAGAATGTCTGGAATGAGAATGATGTTCCGCTTCCAGAGACAGCTAGAAGGGCTGTTGTGACATCAGAATCGAGTCGTGGCCACGCGTGCTCATTGACCCATTTTGTGACAGCTGCCCAGGGGTTGTGAGTGAACGAACGATGATGAGAGATGATATTCTCAGGACCTACCTGCTCTGTAAGAGGCTTCGATGATGTCGGACATTTGAAGTTACTGGGAGGGGAGATACTTAGGAGAGGTGTGATGGGGCGTCAATGGATCAGTGGGCTTATAGGCCTGTGGACGAATTCCTGGGGTCCAGGCCCAAGGAGTGCCAGTCCAGCCGATCAGGTATCACTGCGGCGGAAGTCCCAGACTATGGCACATAGCCTTCGGCAATCCTCAAAGTCCGCGCCCACCAGTATAAAAAGCTTAGCACGGGTTAGCTGAGGGAAAGTGTCAGAAACACAACGTAATTCCCCCATTCTGCAGATTAGTACTTTTGAAATCTGAAGAAGGGGTGGCGCCGCATCATTGACGATCTGCTCACAGAGATCCTCCTAAAATTGTGATCAATATTTGACCATTGACCACGATCCTCGGTTATTCCTGCATGGTTGTTTCTGAATCGCAGGCTTAGAGGGATTGAGAGGTACAAAGGCAGGCCGCCTACCTGCTGGAATGTTTATCCCCTGTTTCGATTCACAGAAGTGAAGGCAGAATAGATCCTCTGTCCCCGGACGGAGCTCAGCCTGTCAACACTGCCGCACAGGGCATAGGGGCAGCCGCATCACCGTCCGACGAAGGGAGTTGGCCTAGTCTGAAACCCCGAATGCATGCGGGTGTGCCCAGAGTGGCCTGAGACAACAGTAAACCTGCCTATATTGAGCTTCGAGCAAACCGTAAACCGAGTTTCCCGAGGAGCGGTGACACAGCCTATGGGTCGAGAAATGCGCCCAGTTGGCAATGCATATACTGTATTGGACTGGTTAGTCAGTGCGGACATGACCGTGGAAAAGAAAGGCAATAAAAGTTGCAACAGCTCGAACAATGATCAGTGGATATAGCGAGTATTTTTTTGTGCACAACGTTACAATTACATAGTAGGTTGGGCGAGGGAGAAACCAGCGTGCTTTCAGGAGGGGATCACATGACTTGATGCAAAGGGGCCCAGAGGTCAGTGTAAACGTTTGGTGCAAGGTCCATCAATTATGTATGAGCAAACGTTCCTCGGTGAGATACTCGGAAGTGAGCCGTCAGATTTTGGCATGTACTTGAGTTCCTATCGAACATGTGATGTCCTCCGTTGGTTGATTAGAAGATGTTCGATTCGCCGCAGCTATGCCACAACCTGGCTTATGTCCAGACAAGAACACCAACACCGTACCAAAGTTAATTCCCGCTCCACAGGGGCATAAAGTGGAATTGTAATGCGAATGACTAGGCAGGAATAAGCTAGTGATGCTGCGGCTGAATTCTGTGACTGTGGTGTGACTGTGGGATAAAGAAACCATCTAAAAGTAGCAGAACTCCCTGACGGATACCGTTTCAATAATGAGAAATGGAAGACGACCCATTAACACATTGTTTACTGTTCTTTTGCATATTATCTGCAGAACGGAAGAATGTTATTGTGTTTCTGACACCTCTTGTGAGACTTAGCAAGGGCCCCGTGTGGACCAGATCTCCGGCCACTTTTACAGCACTTTCCCTCGGCTAACCCATGCTAAGCCTTTTATATACTGTGCGCAGACTTTGGGACTGCCGATTTGAACTCGCCAGAGACCCAGGGGGTGTTTGTCACACGGAAATTTATTTGGCCACTTGTCTGTGGGCGCATCAGTATTAGGTGATCATTCGAATCCGTGGAGCAAAAGTCTTCTAGCACTCCTGCCATTCAGGGAATCGGTTGACTGGTAGCCAAGGTCACTGATGGCTAGGACCACTCAGAACCAGCCAGGACTACCCTCAAATCCTCAGAAGTGTGCTCGGAGTCTGGCCAAGCTCATTGTCGTCTGCTGTCAAGTTGCCACTTGAATAGTATGCCGTCGGGAAATGTCTTGAGTGCATGGAGGCAGGTGGCCAGTGTGCAGGCCAACTACCTTCGATTGGCCGTACAGGGCCGAGCGGCATTTACTTCGAACTACACTTTCACGAATTGAGAGGGCGTGGACTTGCTTTCCTTATCGAGACAATCTATACAGCACTCGTTGAGTCACCGCCTGGACGTGACGAGAACAACAGAATGCAATATCAGTGCCTTTTGCATATCCAGTTAGGCTGTCCGACCTTGCAGCGGATGCCCTGAGGTCTCAACCTCCAGGTACCTTATGGCCCCCTTGAGCCCATTTCTTGCGTTGTGACGCAAGAGGATGGCAGACACACGAGGGTGATGACGCGTGTTTATATGGACGTCTTTAGTAAGGTCGTTGCCGCCGTTGTCATTGCACGATAGTCGTCATCGTCAACCTGCCTCACTGGCAAGTCTAAGCCCTATTGGAGTATTGGCCATGTCCCAATTGTCGTCATCAGTGGACCATGCGTGACCCGCTGACACCGATGTCGCGGCGCAACGACGCACACATTCATGGCAGTAGCGGCAACGATAGCGCCAGCGACACATACCCATACGCGCTAACGCCCTCATGAGTGTGATGCTCGAGGATCATCACAGACGCGCAAGTCACCGACCTGTTCGCACTGCCAGATAATCATTCACCCTGGCTCGGAAAGATTGAAGGTCTATCTGGTCCTGTTACTACCTAAGCTGCTGGGCATCTTCACCGGGGGAATCACCTTCCGCCCGCAGGCATTCTACGTTATGGTGCAAGACATCTATAAGCACTACTGTGTTCCCATGATCTGGCCTCATCGCCTATATGGTGGCCGTCACATTCACTCACATCTACATGTTCGATGACAGCATGATAGCGTTCTTCCCCCTTGCCAACTACGAGCTTCACCCCGAGACTCCAGCTGGGTACCTCACCGATTCTAGGGATGGCTGCGGTTTGCACACCTCCAGGGCAGCGCCTCGTTTTCTGTCATCGTGGTCCTGTTCGCTTTGTGGTTTGTCTGTCTTTGTCCAACCCATCGGCATCGTCGTTGTTCCTTCTCGTTCCAATTTCCCGTCCTCTCGTCACGCGCTATTTTTTTTCTCGTTTGCACATAGTCACTTGCTTCGTCGTATTTACTCGCAGTGCATCTGACTCGTGTTGTGTGCCTACACCCTCGCATGTCCAATCACAGCGTGTCCTCGTCTGATGCCCTGCCTACGCGGTCTGAGCGCAAGAGCCCCCATCCATTGCACGTCGAGTCCTTGCACAGCCCCGGATCCGCGCCACAAGGACTCGCGAAAACTTTTCGAACTCCACAGAAACGAATCCGCCAAGGGCCCAGGCTAAACCAAATGGGATACATCCGTTGAACGCTCGAATATTACTTTACATATACCTATACAGTCAACTCCCTCTTAACCCATACTTAGTGGCATTCACCTAGTCGACCCCAGTGCAAGCGAGCACATTTTGGGTTGACCGCAGGGCCATCTGCTCTCGTCAGAGCTTTTACTAACCCTCGCATAGACCTCGCAAAGCCCCTTTGAAATGAAACGTAACAAATGCGCTTTGCAGACGCTAGGGTGCCAATTGGTTAACTTGCTCTCATAAGCCCGTTTGCGTCCGGTGATGCTATGTATCGTCTCTTCGAGGAATGATTGCTAAAAACTGATAGACCGACTAGCCCCTTTTATTCATTACTCCAATACTACGCCCAAAGCCTCGGGTTGAGGCGGCGACGGAGAAGAGAAGTGAGTACTACCTGACCTAGAATTGCACCCCAAACCGAATTACGGGCTAGCAACCTGTTCATCACGAACTTAGCCTGCTGTCTTCTCGCGTCACACTCCGCTGGTCCGAATGGCGCAACCTGATCACGCAATAAGTATCTTCATTCACGACTATGGCGGTATTTAGTTAGTACTCATTGCACGCAAGCGAAGCACACTTGCGTTTGCTTCGACGTACCAGCACCGAGCGACTGGGTCAGCAAGCACTGCGTTCAAGACTTGTTCTCGTCACGTCCAGCTAGAAATCACCGCTCATCAAACGCGATCAACGAAAAAGTCCCGCTCAAAGTCATTGCCGCTCCGCCCCTTTGGCTCGTCCTCATACGGAGAATTGAGGACAGCTGGCCCGCACACTGGCCACTTACTTCCATGCACTCAAAACAGGCAGGATGTTCCCGCATCAGAAACGTATAAAACCACCCTCTGTTTGCTGGAATGAGACCTCACTCCACATCCAATCTTTCTAGCTACAACTCAGTTCAACTGCCATGTCCTCCGTATCTCCTGCCGAAGCAGACTTTCAACAAGGTGGACCACGTCCTAGTGTTCCTTGCTGACGTTGATCACTTTGGTAGTCCAAGCCAAATGGGTTGGGGACCATATATACCCGCCAACCGAGTCTGGAGACTCCAACTCAACCATCCTTGTTTACAGTGGAATCACGAAGAATGCTTCCCAACAAGCCTTCCAAGCAGGCTACAGTTTCTTCAATGTAGCGTTATTCAGATCCCTCTCTCGCTGCTTGGCATACTGATTCGTAAATTTTCAATCATTTCATAGATCAATGCGAATTACAACAAGGACAAAGATCAGTTCGATTCAGTTGCCATCGCGCTCTTTGTTCCTGGGTATCAAGGGGAGCCGTTGCTGGTCGATGATTCTGGCTACGCTCTTTCAGACCAAGCCGGACAGAAGCTCCAATTCAACATTGGGAACACAATCCAAGGAAGCATATCCTTCAAGTATGTGACGCCGAAGGGTGGCGTCAAAAGTATTGGGTACACATACGATGTCGACCTACCTTTCGCTGGGAACTTGGTGGATGATGGCGTTCCGATTGCTCCTACGTGAGTGTGACGCGTGCTCGCACTGATTTATCCTCAAACAGATTCTCTTTAGCGACCCTACCACAGTCTTCACAAAAGAAAGGTTCCAGGTAATCCCTTTTCAGGTTCCCACGGGGAGCGTCTGATTTTTTTCCCCTTCGACGAACAGAGCATCCCGGTCGTTGCTGCTCACGATCTGAAGCAGAAGCATAATGCGATCGTGAGCAAGCTCGCTGCCTCGGACGAGGACAACGACTGCGAGTTCCTCTCGTTATAATCACACTGCTGTACATGAGTTATTGACCGTTCTTCAGTGGTCCTGAAATATTTGAGTGACTATTCCACTCCAGACAAGACTGCGCTTCATGTCGCATCGTACAACGTAAACTCCAATCAGTACGAGTTTTCTTACTCCTTCCTCGTCTTTGAAGTGAGTAGTATACATGGCCGCGCCTCTTTGCCTGTTTGACACATACCACCCTCGCAGGTTTCTGGTTCCATCAACCCTTCATCACTTTCGATTTCAGCCGGGTTGTATGTCAAGATCCCCTTCGTTGGCAGAGTCAAGCTCGCTAGCATCGAAGGCTCCTTGCTCACCGGTGTTACGGCCGAGATCAGTGTCGTCCTTGCGACGGGTACTGTGAAATTCTTTGTGAAGAAAGAAGCGAAGTACATTCTGTACGTCAACCTGACGGCTAGCATCAAGTTCGTCGGTGATTTCAGCACCGGCGATCTCAGGCTGTTCCCCTTGCCGTGAGTGTGCCTTCTGATAGGTGTAGAGTGTTGACGATGACATGAAACACCACAGTTTCTGATTTTTACGATCTGAAGTCTCGAATGTGATTGTACGAAGGCTGTCGGCTTGTTTTTGTGTACGAATACGGTAGTGTGATGTAGCGACAGCCTTAAATTGACGAATATTGTGTCCCGCGATTCTTCTCAACGTGAGCGCGTGGAAGCTATCAGCGTTGCGAATGGGCCGTCTCACACCTGGTAATTGCCATGCGAGCTTGCTCGCAACGCGTTCCGATCGATTACCTCCGGCCCCAGCCATGAACGCATGTCGAATCTTCCCAGGTATTTTGCTGCCGGACAACTTGTTCGTCAAAGCACTGCTGTCTGTGAAGGCCTCGTATCTTGTTGTATACGGTCAAGCACTGATGTGCCTGCCGGATCACAGGAAGACCATTTCGGTATCGCCGAAGTCGATCTGCAGAAGTCACAAATGAGCAAATTCCCAGATTGGTAACAGCCTACGCGCTCCACTTATCTGTTTTTCACTAGCCAGTTATTTCCCTATCTGGTTCCCGAGTACGTCAAGCATTTAACTATGGCCACACTATCGAGTACCATCCCCGTGCAACCGTCGTTACCATTATACACCACTTTAAATGGTGGCGGTTTCGTGCGTCGTTATCACCGTCGTTTCTGTCATCTCGGCCATTCGTTCACCACTCTGAATGTATGATCCCCCCCACCCGCCTTGATTGCTGATTGCTACATTTCCCTATCTGGTTCCCAAGTACGTCAAGCATTCAACTATGGTCACACTATCAAGTACCATCCCCGTGCAACCGTCATCACCATGATACATCACTTTAGATGGTGGCGGTGTCGTGCGTCGTTCGCTTTAGATAGTGGTGGTTTCATGCATCGTTATCACTGTCGTTGCTGTCATCTCGGCCATTCGTTCACCACTACTCTGAATGTATGATCCCCCCCACCCGCTTTGGTTGCTGACTGCTGCATCCCGTTCCAAGCTGCGCAAAATAAAGTGTCCGGAGCCGTTCGCCAACAGCTAAGAGGCCGTCGGGGTGAGCGCATACACATGCACTCTTGTGCCCGTGGCAGTTCCAACCCCGTTCGGCTGCATACACTTCCCAGTCATGAGAACTCTGCGCGTACATTTGAATGGTAGAGGCGCCGGGGACAGCACGCATGCGGTGGAATAGTGTGGCTCGTTGGGAGTGTCGTAGGGTCAGGTTCGACGTCCCTACAATGTGAGCTGTTTCCTCCTGGGGGTGCGATCCAGGAGCCGGGCCACATCGCTCGGGCCCCCCGTGCGGATACCTCTCACATAAACCAGGTAGGTGAGCGAGCGTCTGTTGGAGTACCCAAGCGCGCTCGCATCCGGATCGCAAACCGGCCCGAACGGGCGCGCGTCTGCATTCTCCATTCGTAGGTACATTTCTCGCGTATACATGTCTATTGGACGACCATACGATACACGTCGCGTACATAGTCCTTTTTCTTATTCCTGTGCTCGTCCATACGACGGGCGCGTACTCCTTTTTCTTTCCCCGTTTATCTACAATACAATTCCTTTCGAATATAAGATCCCGTACTGTAGACGAGCACCTCAGTCTGTTGTCCAAGCGCGACGACTGAGGTGAGCAACTTACTGCTACTCATTACCTATCCTTACTTACGCGTAGATAGCTTTGATCCCGATAGGTGGATATCTAGTCTGTTGTCCAAGCGCGATGACTGAGCTTTGATCCCGATAGACATCGCGCACACCTGGATTATCTAAATCTCACAGCGTCAACGCAACCAAGTGAGCTGAAGAGAAGTGAAACACTATAAGGTAGGTGGTTGTTGCGATCCCAGACCCGTTGCGTGCATCCCCAGCGGAAAACGAAAAGCCGATGCGCTAGAGGGCGGGTGGTAACTCAGACATCTGCTAATGGAAGAGTAGCTATCTCCTCGTCCGTTGCCATCGTCTTAGGAACACGGTGGTGGTATTGGCCATGCATTCTGCGCTGTTGTCGTTGTCGCCATCATGCAGTGGTGTTAGCCATAACCCTTTGTTGTCGTCATCATACAACGTTGGCCATGTACCTTTACTGTGTGCTTTAACCGCATTTAGCACAAGCTGTAAAGTCGCAGCCCCGTCACCTCACCACTAGTGCTGCCGTCATCGTCATTTCCTACTGTGGGAACCAAGTAGATGGGCTTGAGTCGACATGGCCGGGATGCGGTGCGGACAGTTCAAGCGCTTTGAATTACTTAGGGTTGCGACAAGACGGCATTATTGCACAACGAGCCAATCTCCAAGGTCTTGTGAACCGCCAGTGATAGTGAAATAGCCGACTGAAGTCCGTCAACGTACAGGGATCCATCCACGACACAAATCTCGGTGACCGTTCGCTCGTTCTTTGTCGAGGTTCCAGCATATCGAGGTTAATCACAGAACAACATTGCCACAAGCTCGCATGAAGCTTTCCTGTCTTGTCAGAACATATAACGGAAATCGAGCCCAAAGCTTCCACCGAGTGCAACTTTTCACAGTAGCCTTGCGTTTCGACATTCGCATGACTGCGAGAGCAAGTAACGGTTGTAACAATTGGTGGCCCTTCAGGTATAGCAGCGACAGCGAGAGAAACTAAACCAAAAGATTCAGTAAGAATCAAACGCTACAAAGTCTTTCGTGCATACCAACGATAGTAAACATGTCTAACCAAGGACGCTGTTGCCACATTCCAATCAAGCAAATAATCCCAATGACGCCAAAAGATAAGAATGAGAGTTTCTGTGCAAGGTTGTCCATACTTAGTTGGACAGGTGTCCGTTTCTCATCAATCTGGGTTGTCCGAACCAGGTGTTGGTGAACTCGGACGGGCTTTGTGCTTATCTTAGCAACTCTTGTGCTCAATGGCCACCGCACGGTCACTGACGAGTTGACTAATAGTGATTAGTTGATTTCTGAACGTTGACGGTTGCATTGCCGTGTGCTTCGTCAACCTGCTTCGCGACTCTGGTGCATTCACCCCCGAAGAAGCTGATGAGTATATCAAGGCTTGTGTCTTGCCCGTGTTGTGTGCCCTTGGATTGACCGCAAGTTCAGATCGGAACCCTTACCGGACTCTTAGTACTTGGGCCTATCGGTTTCATCGGACATCACCTCGGCCAAAAGAGACTGCGCGCACCGCTGTACAAGGCACCCAGCCGACGACATTTTTATCAACACGACCGAGCTGTCGCAACCGAGGGTGTTGGGCAAGGTTTTGTAAGGACGGAAAGCGTGATTGGAAACGACGGTGTACTAGTTTTGACCAAGGCTTTGAAGGTGAAGTGAGACGAGACGATAATCCAGTGTAATACCCTCGGCGAGTGTAGCGCACGTGTTATTAGAGATGTGACTAGATTTGGAGGCGTGGCCCCTCTCGTAATGATGATGTGATCGATGGTTTTCGTACTCGTGCCACGTTGAAGGCCTTTTGCAGCAGCACTGTGTTTGATTGCTGTGAGAGGATACGTGTTACAGGAGAGTGAGTACTCCAGTCGAGTATGCACGGGACTGGGGGAAAAAGCGTGGGCGAGCGTGTAGCAGCGCGTGTCCGGAAAAGGAAATGTAACGTAGTTATGCTAGGCATGTACTACACGACGAGGTGATCTCCAACAATTGCTACTTTGAATCTCGCTGTTTTCACTCGCTGGAAGACGAGCGAAACAACAAACGAACTGGTCTTCACCCGCCACCTGGCAGTCAACTCCCCCGACTCGGCGCGTAAAAAGAGCCATACAAAGTTGACACATTTACAGGACAATTGGAATCCACTCCTCACAAAACTTGGCACCGTCTACACTCATAGCTCGAGTGGGGGTCTGACGAGATCGCACCGACTGTCCACACATAGATTCATTCGACTCGGTCACAGCTTTCTCGCGTACCCTTCCCCCTCGTACATCGTGCAAAAATAACACGCTAAAGCACAATTACAACACATTCGTACAACCCCGCTCGAGAGGAGCGATCCCTCAGAATCTGTAAACGTCATCAGTCTTGTGCAGACACAGTGCGGGAGAGGCAACTCACGGCAATGTCTGAAGGCGGAATTTTCCGCCAGTCGAAATAGGGCCAACATACCTGATTGAGAGGGACAGATCAACGTAGAGAATATGTTTTCCTGAATCCTCTTTCTCAGCACTGAATTCCACAGTGCCTCTTGCAAGGTCGGAATTGACATCGGCCTGCACACCGGTGATCAAGGACCCTCCAAGAGGGGCAATGGTAACCAGCTCCGCAACCAGCAGCCTCACGGACAACAGCGATTCTACCGCAAGCGTCTTGGGATCAATTGAACCAGCTAACTATCATCAAAGTCAGATGGGCCATCTGCTGAATAAGGACCAAGGTGCATCACTCACATCGAGGACACCGAAGAAGACGGTATTGAACGTGTATGTATTTTTGTATGCCTCAATAACGACCTTGAATTGACCAAAGTCCCTCAGGAATTCAATAAGCACTGGGATTCATGAGTACCCCGTGTGGCGTACGATGACAAGATGGGACTTACACTCCGCTTCAGGGTCCGTCAGATGCGTCTGAGTTGCAACTGGACCCGATCCGGAGAAATCGGCTAAATCGCCCTGCAGGCTGGGCAGCTGCAATGTGAGTATCGACAAGTTCTGCCATCAAAAATGATTTCATTGCGAAAGCATCGAACAACTCTTACCTCGATTTCTGTGGTTGCGAAATCCTCATCGACGTTACTATTAAAAATTAACTTGGGATACGTCCAAACGAATCAGACCTCATACCACTCACGTGGGGCTGATCGAGACCGTGTCCACCAAGTTTCCTAAAGGCAAATATACGTCGTATTTGAACGCCACTTCCTTTCCTCCAGAATTGCCGTTTTGGTGTCTGAAGGAGATCTTTCCATGAATTACATTTAAGATATTGAAAGGGAGCTCGACTCCATCATTGTCCGAAAGGGCGTAGTTTTTCCCCTCTGTCAGTAGTGTCACGTTGCTGTACCCGGGAATAACTAGTCCCAGCCCGACATATTCGAGCGAGTTGTTAGCTCCATTATATTTGGCTGTGACCTATAACATCAACAACCTCTCAGCGGATCGATGATAGTCAGGGGAGGAAGAAAATCACGCGAAAGACGCTATAGAATGTCTGGAATGAGAATGATGTTCCGCTTCCAGAGACAGCTAGAAGGGCTGTTGTGACATCAGAATCGAGTCGTGGCCACGCGTGCTCATTGACCCATTTTGTGACAGCTGCCCAGGGGTTGTGGGTGAACGAACGATGATGAGAGATGGTATTCGCAGGACCTACCTGCTCTGTAAGAGGCTTCGATGATGCCGGACATTTGAAGTTATTGGGAGGGGAGATGCTTGGGAGAGGTGTGATGGGGTCTCAATGGATCAGTGGGCTTATAGGCCTGTGGTACGAATTCCTGGGGTCCAAGTCCAGGGAGTCCTAGTCCAGCCGATCAGGTATCACTGCGGTGGAAATCCCAGACAGGGTACATACTTTCTAAACCCGAAAAAGGAATGGCGAAATCATTGGCGATCTGCTCCGTGGAGATCCCCCTAACAGTGTGATCAATATATGACTATCGATAAGGATCCTCGGTTACTCCTGCATGGTTGTTTCTGAATCGCAGGCTTGGAGGGTTGGAATGTTTATCCCCTGTTTCAATTCACAGAAGCGATAGCAGAATAGATCCTCTGTCCCCGGATGGAGCTCAGCCCATCGACTCTGCCACATAGGGGGCGGCCATCCGTCGGAAGAAGAGGATTGTACCCGAGTTGGCATTCTTAAACCCTAAATGCAGGGTGTGCTCAGAGCGGCCTGAGACAACGGTGAACCTTCCTATATTGGGCTTCGAGCAAACCGTAAACTAAGTTTGCCAAAAAGCGGTGATACGACCTATGGATGGAGAAATGCGCTCAGTTGGCAATGCACGTACTGGACTCATTAGTCAGCGGAAAAGCAAGGCAATAAAAGTAGCAAAGGCTCGATCGGTAATCAGTGGATATAGCGAGCATTTTTCGTGCACAACGTTACAACTACACAGTATGTTAGGCGAGGGAGTGTCTAAACCAACATGCTTTCAGGAGGGGATTACATGACTTAGTGCTGGGGGGCTCAAGTGCCCAGAGGCCAGCATAAATGTTTGGCGTAAGATCTATCAACCATGTATGATCAAACGTTCCTCGGTGAGATACTAGGAAGCGAGCAGTCAGATTTTGGAATGTACTTGAGTTCCTATCGGACGTGCGATGTCCTCCTGTCCGTAGATGTTCGATTCGCTGCAGATATGCCATAGCCCCGGCTTAGTCCAGGCAAGAATTCCAACACGGTACCAAAAGTTGATTCCCACTCCACAAGGGCATGAAGTGGCATTGTAATGCGAATGAGTTGGCAGGAGGATGACATGACATGGGAAATGGAAGGTGATCCATTAACACGTTGTCTGGGTCCTGGAAATCCTTCCAAAATCCCATAATGTAGCTCGGAACCAAATCGACTCTTTGAGGAATTTTTGCTAATGACTGATAGGCCGACTAACCCCTTTTATTCAATGCCCCAATACTAATGGTACACACCCAAAGGCTTCTGGTTGAGTTAGAGGCGGAGAAGAGAAGTGAGTGCTGCCTGGCCTAGGCTTGCACCCCAAACCGAATTACGGGATAGAAACCTGCTCATCACGGTTGTCTTCTCGCGTCACACTCTGCCGGTCCCAATGGCGCAGCCTGATCACGCAATAAGTATCTTCATTCACGACTATGGCGATATTTGACTAGCACGAAAACTGGTTGGGTAAAGACAGCGTGTCAGATTGCAGAAAGACAGCGACAATCACCCCATTGTTTACGAACCACGTCGTTATTTCCTGACGTGATTTTGGCGCGTTCAAATGGAGATGGGTGCGGAGTATTCATCAAAAGGAGTTAGTCGGTCGTTCTGTCATACACCTCGAATACATATCGATAGCATCACCGAACGTAAACCGATAAGAGCACGTTGACTGACTGGCTCAACTTGCGAACGTTCGACGGATGCATCCCATCTGGGATAGGGACCGACCAAGCAAGATGGACCTGTGAAGTCTGGGCGGAGTGAAGGCTGACACCACGACCCACTCAACCCACCCGTCTGGAACGACACCACCAAAGACGTATGAATGTGTCATCACCCTCACCTTGAATGTTGTCTACGATCTTCTTACCTCACACAGTCTCGATGATGTGATAACCACGCAAGAAGTACCTTTACAGCGCCGTGCACAAGTAATGGGAGTCTGCGTTTTTTTTTGCGGCCGCCGAGAGTATGACCAAAAAAGGAAATTTCTGGCATTGACTCACGCTGCACTGATCTGAGATACCATGTCCGCCAACCACACCACTTGACTAAGCACAATTCCGCACCACGATAATCGACGATGATTCGATGTCATCAAGAAATAATGCTGCTGGTATGTATACATCACTCAAAATAAGAATTCCAGGCCGTAATCATCATGATGTCACACTCCCGAATTTCTTTTTTGGTCACGTCGCGCAGCCAAAAAAAAAAAAGTGGATTCGCATTAGTTTTGCACAGTGCTGTAAGTAACATACGCAGGGCGGGAGACAAGCGACCGTGCTCGATTCGAGCGATCTCTGGGCTTTGTGCTTATAATTTCCAGTCGTTCTCCACCGCACGACTACTCACCACATCGTGCGATGAAAATGACGAGGATGCGCCGTGCGTAGCACAGCTTGTAGCTGCTCGGTGCCGATGGCTCAAGGGTTCTGAACGCGTTACAACGGTGATAACTTCCATGTTCTCAGCGCATTTTCGGGCATTAGACGGCTGTCGCTACTTCACAGCACCGTATTCGTACACAAAAACAAGCCGACAGCCTTCGTACAATCGCATTCGGGACTTCAGATCGCAGAGATCAGACACTGGTGTGTCGTGTCATCGTCAACACTCTATACACGTCAGGAGGGACACTCACGGCAAAGGGAAGAGTCTGAGATCCCTGGCATTGACAACACCATTGTACTTGAAGGTGATGTTAATATTGGTGTATAGGATGTGCTTTGCTTCTTTCTTTACAAAGAATTCTGCAGTACCATTCGCAAGGGGGACATCGACCTCAGCCGTGACGACGGAGGGTAAGGAACCTTGGACGCTGGCGAGTCTGAATCGGCCAACGAAAGGTGATTTGGCGAACAACGAGGCTGAAATGAAAAGTGACGCAAGGTCAATGGAGCCAACAATCTGCGAGCATGATGCGGATCAAACAGGCCGAGAAGCGCAGTAATGTATACTACCCACTTCGAAGTTCAGGAAAAAATGAGAAAATTCGTATTGCTGGGCGGTCGTGGTGAATGATGCGACATGAAGAGCGGTCTTGTCAGGAGTTGAATAGTCATTCAAAAATTGCAGAACCACTAGAACATAGTCAATAATCGTTCACAAGTGCATTTTAACGAGAGGCACTTACAGCTATTCTCCTCAAACGAGGCACCCAGTTTTCTTACGGTCACTTCGTGCTTCTGCTTCAAATTGTGTGCAGCGACGACCGGAATGCTCTGTTTGTGCAAGAAAAAAAATCACACGCTTCTTGTGAAGGCCTGAAAGAAGGATTACCTGGAGCCTTTCTTTTTTGAAGGCTGTGGAAGGAACGCTGAGGGGAAATTATGTGTCAAAGAGTGTGTTAGTACGAGCACGCATCACACTCACGTAGGGGCAATCGGAATGCCATCATCCACTAAGTTCCCAGCGTAAGGTAGGTCGACGTCGTATGTGTACCCAATACTTTTGACCCCACCACTCGGCGTCACATACTTGAAGGATATCGTCCCTTTGATTGTGTTCCCGATGTTGAATGCGAGCTTCTTTCCCTCTGTCTGAGAGCGCGTAGCCAGTGTCCTTGACCAGCAACGGTTCCTTGTCGTACCCAGGAACAATGAGCCCCACAGCAACGGACTCGAACTCATTTTTGTCCTTGTTGTAATTCGCAATGATCTATGAAATGTTTGGCAAATTACCAGTGAGCATGCCTAGCAGCGACAAAGGGATCTGAATCGCATTACATCGAAGACACTGTAGCCTGCTTGAAAGCTCTGTTGGGGAGCATCCGCTGCAACTCCAATGTAAACCAAAATGACCGGTACAGTGAAATTTTCATCGGCTTGCAGTCCTAGCTGGCCTGATGGATGTGGTAACACTGGCGGGTATAGATGGTCTAGAACCCATTGAACTTGCACTACCGAAGGGACAAAGGTTACGGGGAATGCCAGGAGATAGTACTAGTGTCCACCTTTTTGGAAGTCTGCTTCGGCGTACGGTATGGAGGGCATGACAATTGAAATGAGCCGTGGCTAGAAGAAGGGGGTGTGGAGCGGAACCCAGTGTGTCCTTCACTCCACCGAACTAGAGGTGACTTTATACGATTCTCGTGCGGGAATAACCATTGAACATTGGAATATTACTTGATACACATCTGTGGAGCCAGTTGGTCGACGTATTATTATCGGTTTACGTCTGGTGATGCTATCGATGTGTTTTCGAGGAAGGTTTGCTAATGACTGATCGGCCAACTACATAACCCTGATTCATGGGCTACCACTAGCTGAAAGTGATTAAGTTCTGGAAGGCCGAAATACGTGGCAACTATCATGGGACTGACCCAATCAACCCGGAATTTGTAGTGAACGTGCTCGGTGACCACGCATTTGATGCTGCTTTCCAGTGGAGATTTTCGTTCGGCATCCCCCGAAAATTTTCGCCCCATTTACCTCTTGGTATACACGGTTGCATGCTGGTCATCTTCCCGGCCCTTATAGATTTGTGTTTGATCGGGACCCGGCGTACCGAGTGACACAGAACCGGAGCCAGGGGTCGAGGTGTTACTACGGACGGCAGACTGGACGCAGTGACGAACCAGGAGATGAGACGACCCAAGGACTCCGTTCTTTGGGATGGGCCTCGCAGCGAGGAAGGCGATGATCACTGCGCTGTGGTCCATCGTGCTTAACCCCTCTCGAGGAAGAGAACGACAGGTGTAGAACGGATGAAACCACATCTTTTTCTACATCGTATTGCAATTAGTCGACACACGTGTGTTCGCCCGCTTCTATTCCTCATGCTCTCTTTCCGTAAACGGTTGAACCCTCGTTCATGCTCAAAAAACACGCGGACAGACAGAAGTATGTACACAGACGGATCAGGAAGAGAGGGACGGCACTCAGACAGGGACGAACAGAGAAAGGATGCAGTGTCATACATAGGCACACGGCGGTAGACCGGCAGACAGAGAGGGACACAGACGGACGTAGACGAACACCACCTAGACAAGGATGAACAGTGAGAGATGCGGACAGGTGAAGTGCAGCGGTTGTACCCGCTGCCGTAGGAGGGACAAGCGACGAGGAAAACAAAGGATGCTGTCCAGAAAACTGGATGAGTAAAGACAGCGTGTCAGATTGCAGAGAGATGGCGACAATCACCTCCATCGTTTGCGAACTACGTCGTTATTGCCTGCCGTGATCTCGGCGAGTTCAAATGGAGATGGGTGCGGAGTGTTGACATAACAAAAGGGGCTAGTCGGTCCCTCTGTCATTAGCAAACATTCCTCGAAGACACATCGATAGCGTCACCAGGCGTAAACTGATAAGAGCACGTTGACTGACTGGCTCAACTTGCGAACGTTCGATGGCTGCATTCCATCTGGGATAGGGGCCGACCAAGCAAGATGGACCTGTGAAGTCTGGGCGGAGTGAAGGCTGACACCACGACCCACTCAACCCACTCGTCTGGAACGACGCTACCAAAGATGTATGAACATATCATCACCCTCGCCTCGAACGTTGTCTGCGGTCTTCTTACCTCACACGGTCTCAATGGTGTGATCATCACGCAAGAAGTATTGCGCTCCGCGACTATGGCGGCATTTTGGCCACTCAATGGGCTCAAGCCGGAGAACACTTGCGTTCGCTTCGACATGCCACTGGAAGTCACAAGGTACCTCGCAACTGAGTCAACAAGCACTGTGTTTGAGACTTTATGTCATGTTGCAGGGTCGGACAGCCAGACTTGGATATGTAGGCATTCTATTGCTCACATTCAGTCCATTCACCACCCATTGCAGGCCGCCAAGAATGGTTTTTACTGATATTTTGAGTACCATATAGGTTATCTCAATGGGGAAAAGGCTCTACGCCCCCTCGAATTCACAAAGTCCGGTTCGAAGTCACGACCGCTCGGCCCCTTCTCGTCATCACACAGCCAATCGAGGATAATTGGCCCGCACACTGGCCACCTGCTTCCATGCACTCAAAACAGGCAGGATATTCCCGCATCAGAAACATATAAAACCACCCCTGGTTCGGTGGAATGAGACCAGCATCTCACTGTGTTTCGCTCTACATCCCATCTTTCTAGCTACAACTCAGTTCAATTGCCATGACCACCGTATCTCCTGCAGAAGCAGACTTCCAACAAAGTGGACCACGTTACTACGTCCTAGCGTTCCTTGCTAACATTAATCCCTTTGGTAGCTCAAGCCAAATGGATTGCGGACCACGTATACCCGCCAGTCTATTCCGAACAAACTACGTTAACCATTCCTGAACAAACTACGTCAGCAATTCTGGTTTACACTGGAATCACGCAGAATGCTGCCCAACAAGCCTTCCAAGCAGGCTACAGTTTCTTCGATGTAACGCTATTCAGATCCCTTTGTCGCTGCTTGGCATACTGATTCATAATTTTCCAAACATTTCATAGATCAATGCAAATTATGACAAGGACAAAAATGAGTTCGATTCCGTTGCCGTGGGGCTCTTTGTTCCTGGGTACGACAAGGAGCCGTTGCTGGTCAAGGACATTGGCTACGCACTTTCGGACCAAGCCGGGAAGAAGCTCGCATTCAACATCGGGAACACAATCAAAGGGACGATATCCTTCAAGTATGTGACGCCAAATGGTGGGGTCAAAAGTATTGGATATACATACGACGTCGACCTACCTTACGCTGGGAACTTGGTGGATGATGGCGTTCTGATTGCCCCTACGCGAGTGTGACACGTGCTCGCACTGAGGTATCCTCTAAGAGTTTCTCCTTAGCGACCCTGCCGCGGTCTTCACAAAAGAAAGGCTCCAGGTAATCCTCGTTTCACGTTATTGGAGGGGATGTCTGATTTGATCCTTTTTTTTCTTGCGCGGACAGAGCGTCCCGATCGTTGCTGCTCACGATCTGAAGCAGAAGCACGATGCGACCGTGGGCAAGCTCGCTGCCTCGTACGAGGACAATGACTGCGAGTTCCTCTCGTTATAATCACACTGTACATGAGTTATTGACTGCTCTTTAGTGGTCCTGAATTATTTGAGTGACTATTCCACTCCAGACAAGACTGCCCTTCACGTCGTGTCGTATGGCACGAACGCCAATCAGTACGATTTTTCTTACTCTTTCCTCGTCTTCGAAGTGAGTAGTATACATGGCCACGTCTCTCGACTTGTTTGACACATACCACCCTCGCAGGTTGCTGGCTCCATCAACCCTTCATCACTTTCGATTTCAGCCGGGTTGTATGTCAAGATCCCCTTCGTTGGCAGAGTCAAGCTCGCTGGCATCGAAGGCTCCTTGCTCACCGGTGTTACGGCCGAGATCAGTGTCGTCCTTGCGACGGGTACTGTGAAATTCTTTGTGAAGCAAGAAGCGAAGTATATTCTGTACGTCAACCTGACGGCTAGCATCAAGTTCATCGGTGATTTCAGCACCGGCGATCTCAGGCTGTTCGCCTTGCCGTGAGTGTGCCTTCTGATAGGTGTAGAGTGTTGACGATGACACGATACACCACAGTTTCTGATCTCTACGATCTGAAGTTTCAAATGCGATTGTACGAAGGCTGTCGGCTTGTTTTTGTGTACGAATACAATAGTGCAGTGAAGCGACAGCCGTGAATATACGAGTATTGTCTAACATGCGGGTGTCGCTCCTGATATCTGACAAACGGTGGTAAATATCGT
The DNA here is from genome assembly GCA_038088995.1 of Guyanaporus albipodus. Classification (NCBI taxonomy): domain Eukaryota; kingdom Fungi; phylum Basidiomycota; class Agaricomycetes; order Boletales; family Boletaceae; genus Guyanaporus; species Guyanaporus albipodus. The sequence continues at coordinate 21,524 of JBBPKA010000195.1, forward strand.
TGTGCCGAAACGGCTCTGAAAAACCCTCTCCGGCTGCAAGGATGGGCCCGGATCGTCAGCCTGGATTCATGGGAGATCTTGAAGGCATGATCAAGGGGATAGACTGATCACATAGGTCATGACCATGCTCGCCGTTTTTGTTTGTGCGGTTCGTATCACTTCCAACAGAGCATAATACTGTGCAAAAGTGCGAGACGCCCATGTATTCGAACCCTTGGGCTGTTTCTCCACAGCAAGGAGATGGAGTGGTCGATGCGATGTAATATTTGATTGCTCTCGAATCAGATCGGGAAATAACAGGCGAGCGTGTGTATCATGAAGCAGTTTCTATTAGGCTGTTGCCAATCCAGGAATTTCCTCATTGATGTCTGTAGATTTTTTTTGGAACTACCGTAATGGACTTCCCGTGAACCGGCAGGTACAGCAATACTTGACCATATACAGTAAAGCGTGTAACCGTAGCCAGCAGTGCTTCCACAAGCAAGTTGATCTGTGACAGAATTTCCGGGAGAAATATTGTCGTACAAGTTTCACCATTACTGAAAAAGCAGTGCAGGACAATAACTATATTTTTTTAGTTCCTTGCTTACGGCCCTACTGTGAGATTGATGCCGAGCAGGTACGCATCATGCGCCGATCCTTGCACAGCCACATGGAATTGTGGGCGCCGAACACGTGGCAGCATCAGCAAATTCAAGAATTACTTGAGCACACTTTGACACACTTTGACAAACAGCCCAAGCACCTGAGTTCATAAGCATTACAAAGCATTAACAAAGTATCAACTAAGTGACTAAGGATTCAAGTGTAGAATATGTAGTACTGTTACGTCTTGAACTATTACGTTGTTGCGCCGAGGTGGCATTAGCCACCCCCGCATCGCATCGCCATCCTTGTCATCCTCATCGTACTGCGGTGCTATTGGCCATCCTTGCATCACGTCACTGTCGTCGTCATGCCGGGGTGGCATTGGCCACGCTCGCATCGCATCGTCATCGTCGCCGTTGCACCATGATGGCACTAGGGCCTAGCACGGGTAAACCCCTGGGTACCATTGGCCCGTACCCGTACCCGTGGTCGCGGGTATGGGTTTGACAATGGGTAAGCCGTACGATATCCGTACTGATACTCATGGCGGGTAGTTATCAATGGGGGTGAGCACGGTGCCGTCTCCGCAGTCGTTTGTGCGTCATGAGTGCGGAGCTCGTGATGACAGTGGGTGATGGCGCGTATATCGGCATGACGGGGCGGGGTAATTGAGGGAGTCGCGCTGAGGTGACATTGGCCATCCTCGCGGCGCGTCGCCATCGCCGTGTCGTGTGATCGCCCAGTTGTCGTCCTCACCGTCGTCGTTGTGCTGGGTGGCCATGCGCGTTGTCCTCATCCTCATCGTGGTGTGATGGGTCACTGTCTTCGTTGCGTCGAGATAACAGCATTGGCCGTGCTTGTCACGTCCTAGTCGTTGCGTGGGGGCGGCATTGGCCTTGCGCAGACCGCATCGTCCGCTGTGCCCGTCCCTGTGTGGTTTCCCAGTCGCGGCCGCCGCCTTTATCGCGTCATCGTTGTGTTAAGGGACTCGTGCGAACCGCATTGTCATCGTCGTCATCGCCGTCCTTACTGTCGTTGTCGCGCTGGGTCGTCCTGCGCGTCATCCTCGTCCCCGTCACAGTGTGGTCGTGGCACTGGCCACCCAGTCGCCGTCTTTGCGCTGAGCGGGATTGGTCTTGAGCGGCCCGTGTCGTCCCAGTCTCTGTGTCATGCTTGCCGTTGCCTTCGTGGTGCTAGTTGTTTTCGCGGTCGGCCGCAGTATGGCGTTGCCGTTGGTGTCGTCGTTGTAGTGGTGTCATCGCCACGGTCACGAGACAGCACTAGTCCAACTTAGGCCTGCCCTGAACTCGACCGCACGACAATTGTCCTCGCACTCTGTGATGTGCCTCATCAATGCATTCCTCGCTACTCGTTTTCCAACACCGTCAACGGCAAATATGACGTGAGCCCTGGCCAATGCTAGGCCGGGGACCACAGTGAGGGCCTACTAGTGAGTTGTGCTTTTGGGGTTGATTATGTGGCGACATCGGTCGTTGTCTGTTTTTCCGTTCGTCTCGTGTTCTTCTCCTGTTGTCTCTTCTGCTCCATCCTCTTCTGGTACTGATTGCTCTCAAATTCTCCCGTCACCCGTCAGAAACGATGACGACGGATTCGGGTCCTCCCCCATTACACCTATCGTTACGGTCCTGGCATCACATCGTGTAGAGGCCCTTCGGCTCCACAGAGAAGACGATATAGATGTGCATGGGGTCGAGGTCAATGCAGTACCTGCTGTCACGTCCGAAACGCTCCATTAGTCGGATTCTACCACTACTGGCAAACTCTTTGACCGATTCTCCATGTCCACGTCGTCATCGATGTCGTCTGACTTGGCGGGCTCCAATCGGGATGGTTTTGAATCTTCCAAGACTGCGGTTGTATTCCCTTCCAACGGATCTTTCTGCCGAGGGCCGTCGTCGCGAATGTCATTTTCCCTGTCTAGCGGGTGTTACCAGGTGAGCTTCCACAACGACACAAACACGGTGCTGACATGGCCCCAGCGCGGCCGACCCCAGGGCGACAGCGATGCATGCCGTGGCTATTGCGACGCATTTTTTTTATCCCTGATCATTAATTTACTACTTGGCGTGAGCTTAGCAGTTGCTTTGTCGTTGCATAGCATTGATTTATTTTCGCTTTACCTAAAGTGCTCAAGACAATAAGTACCATAAAGCTGAGTTCAAGTCAACTCAAAGCAGATTCAAAGCAATAGGATCTGCATTGAAAGCTTGATTTGAGTTACGTGTGACAATGGCAAGACTGGCAAAAGCATGACAAGTCCACTTCAAGTTATCCTTAGGTAATTGTTGAATTTGCTGGTTAGTAGACAAGAACGAACAGTGAGAAATGCAGGCGGATGAAGTGTACCGGACTTGTGCCCATTGCTGCAGGCAGGGCAAGCAGGGACAAGCGACGAAACAAAGGATGCTGTCCAGAAAACTCCATGTGTAAGGACAACGTGTTAGATTGCAGAGAGATGGCGATAATCACCTGCGTCGTTTGCGAACCATGTCGTTATTGCCTGCTGTGATCTAGGACCTTGGCGTGTTCAAATGGAGATGGGTGCGGAGTATTCAACAAAAGGGGCTAGTCGGTCCCTCTGTCATTAGCAAATCGAAGACAGATCGATAGCATCACCAGACGTAAACTGATAAGAGCGCGTTGACTTAACTGGCTCCATAGATAATTTGCGAACATTCGATGGATGCATCCCATCTGAGATAGGGACCAACTAAGCAAGATAGACCTGTGGAACCTGGGTAGAAGACTGTCATAGGTGGTGGCAACACTCGAGGGGATGGAACATGTATAAGTGTATATGTATTTGTGAGCAGCAAGGGAGAAAAGGAACTGCTATGTGAGGTCCAGCTATATATACAAGAAGAAAGGTAGAACAGGAAACTGGACATTGAGTGACAGTTCAATGGAATGTGAAATGGGGGGATGTGTGCATAGACTACGTGAGGGGGCTTACAAGGCCGACATCACAACCCACTCAACCCACCCCTCTTTGGAACGACTCCATCGAGGATGTATGAACGTCACTATCATCACCCTCACTTCGAATGTTTGTCTGCAGCCTTCTTACTTCACACTGTCTCAATGGTGTGATCATCACGCAAGAGGTATTGCGCTTCGCAACTATGACGGTATTTTGGCCATTCAATGGGCTCAAGCTGAACAACACCCACGTTCGCTTCGACATGCCACTGGAAGTCACAAGGTACCTCGCGACTGAGACTTCACGTCATGTGTTGCAGGGTCGGAGAGCCAGACTTGGATATACAAGCATTCTATTGCTCACGTTCAGTCCATTTACCACCCATCGCAGGCTGCCGGGAAAAGTTCTTACTGATATTTTGAGTGCCATTATCTCAATGGGGAAAAAGCTCTGCGCCCCCCTCGAATCCACAAAGTCCGGTTCGAAGTCATGGCCGCTCGGCCCTTTCGCTCATCATTACACAGCCAATCGAGGACAGTTGGCCCGCACACTGGCCACCTACTTTCATGCATTCAAAACAGGCAGGATATTCTTGCATCAGAAACATATAAAACCACTCCTGGTTCGGTGGAATGAGACCAGCATCTCACTGTGTTTCGCTCTACACCCCATCTTTCTAGCTACAACTCAGTTCAATTGCCATGGCCTCCGTATCTCCTGCAGAAGCAGACTTCCAACGAGGTGGACCACGGTACTACGTCCTAGCGTTCCTTGCTGACGTTGATCCCTTTGGTGGCCCAAGCCAGATGGGTTGAGGACCATGTATACCCGCCAGACGACGGGCCAGCTATTCTGGTTTACACTGGAATCACGCAGAATGCTGCCCAACAAGCCTTCCAAGCAGGCTACAGTTTCTTCGATGTAACGCTATTCAGATCCCTTTGTCGCTGCTTGGCATATTGATTCGTAAATTTTCCAATCATTTCATAGATCAATGCGAATTACAACAAGGACAATGACCAGTTCGATGCCATTGCCATTGCACTCTTTGTTCCTGGGTTCGACAAGGAGCCGCTACTGGTCCATGACACTGGTTACGCTCTTTCGGACCAAGCTGGAAAGAAGCTCCCATTCAACATCGGGAACACAATCAAAGGGACGATATTTTTCAAGTATTTGACGCCGAATGGAGGGGTCAAAAGTATTGGGTACACATACGACGTCGACCTACCTTACGCTGGGAACTTGGTGGATGATGGCATTCCGATTGCCCCTACGTGAGTGTGACGGGTGCTCGCACTGAGGTATCCTCAAATAGTTTCTCCTTAGCGACCCTGCCGCGGTCTTCACAAAAGAAAGGTTACGAGTAATTCTTGTTTCACGTCATTGGAAGGGACGTCTGATTTGATCCTTTTTTTTCTTGCACGGACAGCATCCCGGTCGTTGCTGCCCACGATCTGAAGCAGAAGCACGATTTGAGCGTGAGCAAGTTCGCTGCTTCGGACGAGGACAATGAATGCGAGTTCCTCTCGTTATAATCACACTGTACATGAGTTATTGACTGTTCTTTAGTGGTCCTAAAATATTTGGAGGACTATTCCACTCCAGACAAGACTGCCCTTCACGTCGTGTCGTACAGCGCGAACGCCAATCAGTACAACTTTTCTTACTCTTTCCTGGTCTTTGAAGTGAGTAGTATACATGGCCGCGCCTCTTTGCCTGTTTGACACATACCACCCTCGCAGGTTTTTGGCTCGATCGACCCTACGACACTTTCCATTTCAGCCGGGTTGTATCTCAAGACCCCCTTCACTGTCCAAATCAAACTCGCTAGCATCGAGGGATCGTTGCTCACCGGCGTCACGGCCGAGATCGATGTCGCACTTGCGAAGGGCTCTGCGAAATTCTTTGTGAATAAAGAAGCGAAGTACATTCTGTATGTCAACCTGACGATTAGCGTCAAGTTCTTGGGTGATTTCAGCACCGGCGATCTCAGGCTGTTCGCCTTGCCGTGAGTGTCTCTCCTGATAGTTGTAGAGTGTTGACGATGACACGATACACCACAGTTTCTGATATTTACGGTCTGAAGTCTTGAATGTGATTGTACGAAGGCTGTCGGCTTGTTTTTGTGTACGAATACAGTAGTGCAGTGAAGCGACAGCCGTGAATATACGAGTATTGTCTAACATGCGGGTATCGCTCCTGATATTTGTCGAACAGTGATATATATTGTTGAGTAGAAACACCTGAAAATTTGTCTCTAGTTTAGGATGGGACCAGATCGCCACCCTGGATTTATGTGAGATCTTGAAGACGGGTGGCCGATGCACGATGAAGGCATGGTCAAGGGGATAGACTGATCACGAAGGTCATGCTCATGCTCCCCGTTTTTGTTTGTGCAGTGCGTGAAAGGAATCGCTTCGGATAGAGCAAAATACTGTGGAAAAATGCGAGATGCCCATGTATTCGAGTTCTCGGGCTGTTTCTCTGCGGCAAGGAGATGGAGTGGTCGATGCGATGTAATATTTGATTGCTCTCGAATTAGATCGGGGGTATCAAGTAGCAGTTTCGATTAGGCTGCTACCAACTGGGAATTTCCTCGTAGATCCTCTTCGGAGTCACTGTAATGGACTTCCTGTGAACCGGCGGTACAGTCATACTTGACCGTATACAATAAAACGTGTTGGCCGTAGCCAGCAGTGCTGCGACGAGCAAGTTGATCGAGGACAAAATTCCCGGGAAAAAATGTTCTCGTGCAAGTTTCACCACTACCTAAAAGGTAGCGCGGGACAATGATCCTCTTTTTTCAGTTCCTTGTTCATAGCTTAGGTTACAGTGAGATTAATGCCGAGCAGGTACCCACCCGTGCGCTGATCCTTGCATAGCCACATGACATGGTGCCCAATGTTTCCGGGACGAAACAATGGAACGCCGCTGACTAACATTATATTTCGCTTCCGATACAACCCACAGGCGGAGGTAGGCTTGGGGTCGTTCATTCCGCGATTTTTCAACTGGCTTGGTCGCTGCCACAAGCAGCATCTAAAGGACCAATGCCATCTGGAAAGCTGTCAGAATCGCCAGTCGTCACTCAGACGCTTTGGACACTAGAACAGAGGTTAAATATTGCGACAAGTACAAGCCACTCGAGCACAGTACCTAGAACAAAGGAGCGTAACGTTAGGAAAGAAAGAAAAGAGGAGGACGCGAGGCAGTTGAGTAAGCACAGGGGACGCACGGAAGTCAAAGCCTTTCACAAGGGTTTTACAAGCTTACGCGAGGCCTATGCGAGAGTTTACAGAACCTTTCTGATTGGACGAGAGTGCCATACGGCACATTCCCATTTATAGCCTGCTCAGAGTTAAGCCCGGCCCACTCCCGCCGGCCCAACGGTTTGACCCGAACTATGCCACGTGTTGCGAATAAACGAAGGGGCCGCTTATGAACACATTAGGGTTTGCTGGAGTCTCTACCTCAGTTTGTAATTCGACACGTCAACATACTATACATATGTTATGCTCAAGCCGAATACACGCACGTTGGGAGGTCACCTAATCAAACGATATCCATCTGGCGCTCCAACACCTTGAGGTGTTCCATCCCACATGCACCCCTCAACCAATCTTTTACGAGTCGATACTTGCGGGCCCGCTCACATCCGCCAACATCGCACACCGGTGTCTCAACTTGGGGTAACCTCGTTTCCGAGGGCGGCGAAGTGTCTGGTGGGAGTCCCGACACGGGTACTGAGAATGTAAGGCTCATTCGACCATCAGCATCTCCAGAACCCGATTCTATACCACCTGAAAGAGATTTGGTCGTCGATACCCAACGATACATCGTCGGAGCGAGCTCAGCAGGCTCAAGGTTCTCCACTTCGGGCGCCTCTGAGCCATCACGAGTGGATTGCACAATGGCCGGAGTTGCGGAAACCGGAGTCCGGTCGTCTGCGGTCGACAGGACATTACGTTTGTTTTTAGACTTGCTCTGTTTCTTGAGTAGACGATTGATCGTCTCTGCCTTCACAAACAACGGGCATCAGCGAGCTGTGGCCCACTGCTTAGTATAGTGTCATCATCCATACTTTTTCGTCTTCGAGCTTCTTCTCCGTCAGGTTCTTGCGCTTGCGGGCAGTTTCTTCGCGTCGTAAAGCGATCTCGGACTCAGTGAGTTGTTTCTTCTTGCGAGAAGATTGTGCTGTTGCGGGGGTAAGTCTTGCGTGGGACATATAGAGAGCGACACTGACAAAGGGAGACGTGGGATGAATCAACCACACTGGCCAAGACAGCTTGACGTGAGGTCATTGGACGGGTAGACCCTACTATCTCGTCGTCGTCATCTCCGTCTTCCGATTCGACTTCGATATCTGATGATATTCAGGTGTCATGCTGTTGAAAGTATAAAGGACTCTTACCTCTTGAGACGCCGCGATGCGAGGGTGGCTGGCTTGGTTCACCGCTGGGTGTGGACCCCGCCCTGCTCGAAGGTTCGTTAGGGCTGAGGATCTGGGGTAGCTTGAGCTTGATCTTGAGCCGTGGCTTGTGGGGAGAGGGCGGCGGAGTCAGTTCGTCTGATTCGACGTCCTACGAGAGAGTAAGGGAAAATATGAGCAGTGCGCAAGGGAGGAAGACCTCTTCAGACTCCGGCTCGTCATGGTCGTTGTCGTTGTCTTCCTCCTCTTCCTGTTCGAGAACAGCGTCATCGTCGTCGTCGTCGTCTTCGTCTAGCTCGACGTTGTCATCGTGGGTCATATCCGCATCAGAGCCCTCTCCAGAGAGCTCCATATCTGTGGGTGATTGAGCGGTCGAAGTTGCTGGTATGTTACAGAAACGTACCAGTCTCATGTTCATCGTCAAAGTTCATGACCAGTCATTTTAAACCCCGACCAATACTACCTTCACTTCCTTCCATGTCGTCGAGCACCAGGCCTGCCCACGACCACGACAAGACCGTAGGAGCCAACGTCGACCTGCACTCCGACCATCCTCGCCACCCTTTCTGGAAACGTGCCGTACTCGTCGCCCTCCTCGCCGTACTCTTCTGGCTCGCCTTTTACCTCAGACCAAACAAATCACAACCCAAGCTCGTTTACGCGTCCCGGTTCGACCTGCCTCCCTTGTCCGCCGATGCCACTCTGCTCACGCCGAGCGCACCTGCACAGGTATTCGAAAGAGTTCAAGTTTCGACCCGCTGCCAGTCCCGTAATCACAGAGAGGCTCAAAGACGGGAGGACCCGACTACGTGGGGCAATCCCAACGTAGATTGTGGATGTGAGTGGTCACTTGGGATGTGTCCGCTTCTGCGTCGGTCATGACTCTCCTAGCAGTGCCACCCCTCTTTTACTTGGTTCCCCGCACATATTTATAATACCATTATATTTCATCTCTTTTTCACGAGCATATGGAAGAACAACCAACACATTCTTGTTTGCACGGGCCGTCCGTTATGGTCGTCGTAAAACAGTGAAAGTTCAGCTGGTAATTTCACATCCCCTCGTCTCATGGGTCTAAGATACTTCATGTCGTATGAGTATGATGCTTGTGCTGCCTTCACTCGGAGCGCGGTACGTGTTACACATGTCGCTCTTCCATACACGCTTGAGAGAGTTCAAACAGACTTGATTTTTGTGAGAAAGTACACCCAAATTCTTTCAAGTCCGACTTGCATCCATGGGTTGCGTTCATTTCGAATTGTTCTGCCTTGCGTACCTGGTGCTTATTCGGATATCTGACCTACCTATGTGCATTGCTTAGAATAGCATCTCCCAACGCTTATCCGAACATTCATTATTGGTTCACTCCGTATAATTGATGATAATGCCCAACCTAAACCAGTCACTCCCCTTCTAACAATAACATTCTTTACTGTGGCGGAAGTGGTTCTGCCGAAGATAGCTGACCCCTTGAGGAAATAGCACCAGTCAACGTTTCAACACTCCAGTCCGAGGCAAGTTCATAAAGTATCTCACTTAAATCTTCTATTGACACAAATCTTGGCGTCAGATGGTTTATCGGTTTACGGGGATTGCGCAGCGTTCTGACAGTGTGTCCTTGGCACATCATTCTTAATCACGATGTCATATTGAGCGTCGCTTGTCGCCGAAAATGTGGTAGTTTTTTTTTTCAGAGTCATGAACATCTGGCAGGGCAATTCGCTATTTCCATGGGTCGTAGCTGTGCAACAATTCCCGATACTTAGATTCGGACAGAGTCTTGGCTGAACAAAATTGAATGCGGAAGATTTTTTGGGAGACCCTTACCTCGTGAGTTTGTCTTTGGTGAGGGTTTTGAAGTACCTCATCTTCCCATAAGAACACAAAGGCATGTGTCCACGGACTCGTCACTTGTCGCTTCCGAGGTTCAGCCTCGCGAACCCATCTGTTGGGTTTGTAATTGTCACGATATTTGGTTCTAGTTTTACCCAGAACGCAGACAGGCGCCACCAATCTACGGGGTGACATACACGGTAAAATGGTTAGCTGATATTCAAAATAACTGATGATCAGAACTAATCCGCAGAAGGTTAACACGCTTATTCAGCCGAGTCTCGCGCTCATCAGCTAACTTACGCGCTCACAGAGTGCTCGTTGGGCAGGCTATAAATGGGAAAGTGCCGTACCATTGCACTCTCGTCCGATCAGAGGTTCCCCTAGCCCTCGCATAGGCCTCGCGTAGGCTCGCAAAACCCTTGTGAAAGGCAACGTAACAAGTGTGCTTTCCAGATGCCAGAAAGTCGCACTTGATGCTAACCAAGTACGCTGGACCCATTCACTTCCGGGTATGGTCGCCTAGTGTCGTTCATGATTCTTGCCTAATTTCATCTAGCCAGTTTAGTTGATATGTGGAACAAATCCAACCGCACTAGTACCGGTTCACAAATCCCGTAAAAAGATCCTATAAATAAGTGATGGTGGCATTTGTGAAGGGGGGTGGCCCTCCTCTTCTCCCGATTTTCTTCCTTGCGGAACAAGATGGGGTACAGTGCAGCTATTCGACGAGCAGCGTTGGTACTGCTTATGATGGTGTCTGTGGATACAATTCGAAGGGTCCTTCGAAACCGCTTTGAGAGGAAGAGACGCCTTCTTCCCCCTGGTCCAAATGCAGTCACGCTCTTGAGAAGCATTTTCTCTTGTAACGCTCTGTCGGTGTGGCAGATGTTTACAAGGTGGCAGAAAACATACGGTGAGTGCAATCCACAATGGGTATAACATGCTTTCTCTGAGCGCTTCTAGGCGATATAATGTACTTCCGAGTTTTGCGTACCGACATTGTTGTCCTGAACTCAACCGCGGTTGCCACGGACTTGCTGGAGAAACGATCTCGGATATATTCTGATCGCCCATTCTATGCGGCTACCGTTGCCCCGTAAGCCGCCAACACCCACACAGACAAAATTGTTACTCATATGCATTAGGCAAGCTGATTTTCACTTTGCTTTTGCGCGGTATGGTGAACATTGGAGATTGTGCCGGCGAATATTCCTAGATACATTCCGCGCCAACGCTGCCCCCCGTTTTCGCCCGATGCAACTTCGCATGGCCAGGCGACTGATTGTCGACATGATGGACAATCCAAACGAGTACCCGTCCCATTTTTCAATGTAAGCGCATTTATTTACGTTCGTGGTGAGCTCGAACTTGAGCGGTCTGAATTCATATAGGTTTTCCGGTTCGGTCGCCCTGTCTGCGGTGTACGATTACGAGACAAGCGCTCACGACGACCGGATGGTTCCGATTGTCGATAATCTCTTTAGAGCTTCCCTGCCAGGATTGACGCCTGAGAGAGTGATCGTCGTCAAAGTGCTCCCTTTTCGTGAGTAAAGCGGGCTGAATCAAGAAGACTGTCCTACTCAGTTCTTCTGGACAAGTATTGCACATGCCCGATTGGCTTCCCGGGTCGTGGATCAAACGTGAAGCGAACAAAGTGCTTGTGTGGAGGAACAAGTTAGTCAAGACGCCTTATCAATATGCGCGGGAGCATATGGTAAGTCAACATCGTGCTAGATGTTACGTGAAGTGACCAGGGGCTGCAGCAGCAGCAGCAGTCGAGTGATGATACGAATGCCTCGATGATATCGGATCATATTGCTCAGATGGAAAAAGTTGATGAGGCGTATCTCTCCAAATATGAGATTGCCCTGAAGCACGCTGCTGCGACTGCTTTCGTTGGTAAGCCCGTCCTAAGATGGACATCGCGGGTGGAATTTCACCGATTGTGTTCACAGCCGGTTTTGGCACTGTATGTATTCAAAGAGTCTCACTCGTCAAGTACAAGATGATTATTGATACTTGCTGGACCCACAGACGAGGGTAACATTGACGGCATTCGCGCTTGCGATGGTCAAGAACCCGCACGTTTGGAAACGGGCTCAAGCAGACATTGACGCTGTTGTGGGCACTAATAGACTTCCTGACTTCGACGACAGACCATCTTTGCCATATGTTGAGGCAATCATACGAGAAATACTAAGGTGGAGACCACTCTTTCCTCTGGGTGCGTTTCAGAACTCCCATCTCTGGAATTGTTCTCAAGGTCTCTCAGGTGCACCACACGCCGTCACGCAAAGTGACACCTACAAGGGTTATCAGATTCCCAAAGGTGTGTCGTGAAATACATCTTACCGGCTCGTAGTCGAGAACAATTGCGCAGGAGCAACCATCTTTATAAATAACTGGTCCGTTCTTCCAGCTGAGCGCAGTTGTAGTATCGTTCACTACTTCCGCAGGGCAATATCACGCGATGAGGCTCGGTATCCTGATGGGGACAAATTCATGCCCGAGCGATTCTTGAATGCAGATGGAACGTTGACGGACGATGATCCTGGCGACTTTGCTTTCGGTTTCGGGAGGCGAAGATGCCCCGGTAGGCTACTCCACCTTTTCCCCAAAAATGAACGGTTCACTCTTGCGCCATTCGTCGTCACCAGGCCTTCACATCGCGGATGCGTCCATCTGGAGTGCCGTCGTGACGATGCTCGCCACCCTCGAGTTCCATCTCGCCAAGGATGCAGACGGAAACGATGTTCAGTTTACAACGACGTCCAGATATGGAATCACCAAGTAGGTCTCGATAACCTTGGTCCCGTGGTCCTCGATCATTGGGGTTCTATCTCTGAACGATTTCAAGTCAGCTCGATCCGTTCCCATGCCGCATCGTCCCTCGCTCAGACATCGACGAGGAGGAACTCGATCGTATTCTCACCAAGTAGTATAATAGGCGATCAGACAGTAATAGACCGTCTGTTCTTTGACTCTTTTGTCCCCAGGCAACGAGCAGGCCGGCAGTTGATGCCCCTCATTCTTGTACACGTAGCAGTGGTAACTTTTGTAGATAGGTATCAATATACTTGTAATTTTTATTTCGAACCTTTCCTGGAGTGCTTGCAACAAGGAACATTCTCGTTGTGCCACTGATCGAGCGACAATTGCGCTGGGGAATCGATGCCTTGTAGTGACGTGCAGTGGCATTGCAAAGAAGCCGGTATGTTGTATTGTTCACCTTGGACGCGCCTGTCTGGCCTTGAATTAGACCCAGCTGAAGCTTCAGTGTCTGTAGCATCGTCGAGTTGGGGAAATTCGTGTCAGGAAGCTCTTGTCGCTTCACTCGTGTGGTCATTTTGATCGGAGATGTATTTATTCAAACACCATTATAACGGCACCAAATCGGTAACGAGCTCGGGTTTTCCTTTCCTGTTTTTGTTTTTTTTTGTTTTGTTTTTTTGACTCACCATCGATCTCGTTGATTTGTCGAGATGCTTCAACGCAAGGCGAAACAAGTCACGTCTTCTAGGAAAACTCGTCGTGCATACTTCGTGGTGCGTTCTGTCTGTAGGGTTTCGACTATTTGGGTTTCACGCCAAGCTTTCGTTGATCATCGGGCGCGGTCGCCAGATGTGATGGTTGCGTTTCACATTCCTTGGAAGCGACGGATCAACCAGAAGTGGTCCTTTCACACCGGCGAACCAGACTAAACCATGTTCATTCATGTAGGGGCCAAATTATGGGGGGAAGGGCTGACGCGATCATCGAACATGTATTACGACTGCATCTGGGAGCGCGCTCGTTACGTCGTCTTTTTTTTACGCGAAGGTTAGCAGAGGATCAAGATTCCCATCTGCGTCTTGCTCACCGAGCACTCGATGAACGCTTACAAGACCCCCGGTTAGTACTCGGATCCCGTTTCGCCAGTACGACACGGTCGAGAAGTGAATGCTCCATAAGGGCCCCAAAACTCCGCAAATGGGCTCATGCTTCTTCCGCGTTGTTCGCGTCTCGTTAGGAGCCGCTCGGATTCCATTCCCAGGGTGGCCCTGTGCCACTGATTGTGCCATCATGAACGCGCTCCCTACAGACTTTTTCGGTCGTGACCCGTCCATTGACGCCATCTAGATGACCTCGTACACACACCCAAGACACTGAAACGAAACATTGTCTTCCAAAATGCAAATACCGAATCACCCTACATAATCCATTGCCGCACGATCCAAACTGACCACGCGCGCATACTCTAGTAACAACCTGCCCACGTCTCGTATCAGCGACCACACCCTCTTCGTCTCGGCGAGCGATACACGTACCGGTAAAAATATGCCGTTAGATCCGCTCGTCTCCAAAACTGTCGACTCCAGGCACGTCCAGCCCGCGCGATCCGTCTGGCCAACGCATCATGCACGCGGAAAAACGCCACAGCATCGTACAGGTCGGCATAAGATACTTGGATCGGTACGTAGTGCACCCACGGCGCGATCTTCGAAGTATACCTATCCCACAATAAAAACCACGACCGACGTCGGCGTCAGAATACCGGCCAAGTGATGAATTGTCATATCCACGCACCACTCGGGATATATCGTTGTCTTGAAGACAAGCGCGTTACTCGTCATCAGTCGTTTGAACCGACCCGACCAACCGTTTCCATCCACCTATGGCTACTAGTCAAGCAGAAACGCGATGTGTTGCAAAAATGGGGACGCACGTCGAGTATGAACTTGTACTGCCCCTCTTCTTGTCGGCCCTGCATTTTCTGAAACTTCCACATCTGGGCCATCTGGTCGCACGTGCCACGGTTATCATCACATGCAAGGGGTCTGTCCGCAAACGCAATGTCCATCCATTCTGAATTGACTTGCGCGAGCAGCATACTCTCTGGTTCCCCAACAGGCTTTGTGCCTGCCTCTGCAATTTTGTGTTCGTCTGCAGAGACACGCAATACGCTCACGTTCCCCTCGAAGGCATTGGTAAGCGTTACGAGTCGCGCGCGTTGTCCATGCAGCCACCATGTATCGGGGGACGCGTAGATCCCCGTTATACGCCCACGCCAGGCTAACTTTTCGTTAGCCTTGCGCTCCCACGGGACGTCTCCATGGAATGCTCCTCCCTCCCCGTCATCCTCCTCTTCTATATTGTCTTGCTCGGAATCGAAATCCCACCCATACGGCACGGGTGGACGAATGTCGTGATGCAGGAGTGTTGCACAAAGCGAGAAGCGGGGTATCATTGTGTGACGTGGAGCCGGTCCTATCTTGTGCGTAAGGAATTGGCCATGCATGGTGAATAACGAAGGCTGCATGCAGGGGTCCATCGCGTCCCGATGGGAAGTAACAAAGGTCTTGGACGACGAGTGCGGGGGGTTTTCTGAGGGTGGGTAGGCGGGTGGAGAGCGGCGGGCAGGTGAGTCGGGGGGACATGCTTGAATCCAGCCATGTGCTGTGGGTGAAGGCATCTCGGCACGTGTAAGCGCTGTTTCAAAGAGAGGCCGTTTCACGGTCACTGAGATGCTCAAGTTAGGGAACACAGGTTGGACATACTCGTTCCGTTGGCGGCCGCCTCGAGTGCCATTGACTTTATCTTCCAGTCCGAAAGCATGTCTGGGTTGTCGAATGGGGAGAACGTCATGCGTAGTGGGGGCAAATCGTGTTCTACCTCGTGGACAAGTGCGAGAATGTATTCGACCGTGGTTTGTAACCCCTCGCGCCCTTTGGGGAGAGTTGAGTGGATAACCTCGAAGCGAGGATTCGCCGCTGTCTTTTCGACGGTGACGACCCCAAAGTAGTTCTCAAGTTCCTGCTGAGTGGTTGCCAGGTCGTGTGGATCGATTCCCCAAAAAGGTTCGATGTCCTCAAATATCTCGTCGTACTCGTCGGGCAGCTGAACGTGATGTTTCACGACGTAATCCCACCTGCACAGCGCGGGGTCACATACCGCGTGCGTATCGCAGCAGTAGCGTGGACGCACCACTTGTCGAAACCGAGCGGTGGAGCGCGCCGGTAGCGTCTTCTGTATTCCGCCACGGCCTCGTCGAGGGAGGTGCTCGCGCGTGCACGCTTCTCATCCCATGCCGCCTCTGCGTCTTGCATGAGCTGAAAGATGGGGTGGGGCGCGTCGGGATTAACCAAAAGACGTCCGTCTGCGAGGAATGTGTGTCTCGCGAGGGGAGGAGGCCGCTCCTTGTCGCGTTCTGACACTCGGGGAGACTCGTTACCAGATTCGTGAGTATAAGAAAGGCTCAGGACGACGCCGTCGACGGGTTTCAGTGGCGTGTGCAAGTGTACGAGGGAGGCGGCGAAGGTGGAGACGACGAGAAGGGCAGAGAGGGATCTATACGAGACATACCTGCGCAGGCTGATCCATCGAAGCATGCTGGTGGTGGAGGGGGGGGGAAGGAGACAGAACAAGGGAAGGATCTGACTAGGACGTTATTGAGTGCGGGACTTTTCATTCTCCAAGAGTCGCATCGTTATCTGACAGCGCTTACGTTACCGCGTCAGGATTGAATCCTAGCAATGTCATGATTTGTTCAGGCGGAGGGGCCCCGGGCGTCGTCAGTTTGCATATGGGGCTGTCCAATGTTCGATGTGTGTGCTTCTTCTGCATGCAGGTCGTCCTTTACAACCTCCGATTCGCCGGCGACGACACTCATAAAGCCTTTTGCACTGTCGATGATCGTTGTTAGCTTGATAGATGCCAGGTGGCGTGATCATGGACTACTTCATCGAAGTAAGAGGAACTGACGGAGCGCCGCTCGGAGGATCTGAAACAGCAAGGGCCGTCCCCTAGAAACGACGAGACATGTCGTCAATTAAATACACCCGGGCGTCTTCATCACCATCACCAACACGATCCTTCACATGACTTGAACTCGACGCCGCGTTGTTTCCGTCCAGGCCTTCCACCGAGGAAAGCCATTGTCTCTGGCCGGACAGATCATCACCTTGAGATGGGGGAGAGTGTTTGACGTCGTTTATGTAATCTAAGTTGGGTGGAGCGTCGCATTTCTCTCGAGCTTCGTTAACTGCACCCTCTTATCGCCTCCTACGACCGACAACCGCGTGGTATCCTCATTTTGTTTAATTGCACGGGGAAAATTCACACGTGGAGCGGCGTGCTCCACACACTCATGACAACGCAGTCGAGGTCATTGTCTCGAACGCCTCAGAAAGTTGACTGGAATGACAAGGGAACCGAAGAGGCTTTTACCTCTAATTGTCCAGAGGTTCAGTCCTAACCTCGCCTAGTCAGGCTCGGAACCAAGCGTTCCATCTCCTCCACGTCATGACTATGGGTGTCGCAAAGAGAGAAATCAACCGCCGACATTCTCGGTGGCCTTGTAACTCGGACTTTCGATTGGCGATACGTCAATATCGACGTTTCAAAGAACCCTTCATTGCGTGTGCGGGGTTGGTGAGAGCTGTGTTGTCATTCTACTTCTGCGGACGTGTGTCAAACTGGCCCGCAGCGCAGACGCAGCAAGGCATAAGTGGTACGGTCTTGATTGTGTTTGGATAAAGATTCGTCGGGGGGGTGCCGATGGGGAGTGCCGAGCGGAATTTTGGATGGCTCTAACTAAAGCTTTGGCCTGACAGCCAAACTACTACGTATACGAAACGCCTCATGGCTGACATAGAGTGGTGATATAGGTGACAGTCCAATTGAATACTCATTGCTTGGCGAACGCCCGAGAGAAATCGAGTGTCAATCAAGCCAGCTGCGTCGGGACATATCGAGGCAACGTTCGCGTTACTGCAAGAGAAAGCACGAAGAAATGGCGAAAAAAAAAGGCTGAGCGGGTTCTCGGAATCGCTGTATTATCCCCCTCTTTGAGAGCCGACTGATGGCGCTGAGGACGTTCCCACCAACGCGTCACGGTAGCAAAAAGAGAAGTATATGGTACCACGTGGCATTAATGAAACGAAAGTGGAAACAAAGGCGTTCAATTTCTACGTCACCCTCGGGTCTGTCGCGACGGTCTCGAGTGTCTTCTAATCCGCCACTTGGATCTCATGAACGCTCTGTGTGTCTCGGCTATTGACAATCCTTTCGGCACTGTGGGATAGATCGCTAAAGATGAAAAGTGATCAAGAGGTCAGCAGAGACTTGGGGAGAAGGCTCGGGGTACTCATAAGACACGACCTGATACGCTCCATACCCAAAGTATTATAGTCCTATATGTATTGGCAGGCGCAAATGCGTCTACTTCCAGGGCAGATTTGGGCGGTCCAACATGGACATGTGCGTGATAGAACGTGGACGCAATGATCGTCAAACGGGAACGCTAGCATTGTATCACGGGATGCGTTCCGTCGACGGCAGAAGTGAATGACAGGTTTGTCACCCACTGAACGTGGAAAGCGTGCGTGTCTCCGCGACGCTGTAGAGATACTGAATTCGGAGAGGCACCGAGAAGGACAAGTTTATATCAGAATTGAACGAAGATACACCTTGATCGTCAACTCCTGCGATGATTCCCCTTCCCATCGACGCTGAGGAGCACATCTTGATGACGTATATAAATCATTGGCTGGGAAGTAAACTCGTGGTAGCTGTGGGTCATGGACATTCTCCACAAAATATGCATATCTCCGACTCGAGTCGTCCGTAGCGGTCAAACAGGTGAAAGACGACAGACAGGAAAGTTATTAGTAAGCAGCGTCCAAATTTGTGTTTGCTTCTCTACTGTCCCACGGGAGCGTCCGGCATATCACTGACACTGTTCGTTGGCATGCCAGTACCAACGAACCCGTGGTACCAAATCGATTGCAGGCAGCATTTGAACGAATAGATATACATGAAACCCGCGCACTAATAGACGATGAAAGTCATATAAGTTATGAAAACACTAAATCACTCCCCCACAAAACCAGGTGCTACGATCGCATCGCGGAATTCTAAAGAGCAGCGGCCGCTCTAATTCCGAGTGCATGATAAATAAAATACCAACGTCCGATGCTCGACGCCCCGACGCGGCCATTGATGAAATACCCATCAAGCCTCCACGTCCGATTCCTCCGCTTTGATTTGTACGTGAACAGAACCCCACGTGACGTTCTGAAGTTGAACCGCTTCAGCAGGGTTGCTCGTCGTGCCAGGTCTACGAGGTCGTGAATTGAGTCTGGTCGCGTCGTGGGGAAGAACGTCATGAGCCGCTGCGAGGAAGACGATGGGATGGGTCGAACTTACGTCGCCAAAAGGGCGTTCGTGTAAGCTGCATCAGATCGGAAACCCCGAGTTCAGACTAGTTGAGAGAGGCAGAAGGGATCGTGCATACCTTTGGACGAAGAGATGTACGGAATGAGGAAATACATATCGTCGGGGTATGCCCGGGACTGTTAAAGGTCCATGTAACCGGTTGCGTGGGTCAATGCTGTCAGCCGTCAAGGCATCGCTGGCGACGTACGAGAATCAAATCGAGCACCCGGAGAAAGCTGCAACAATTAAGAAAAAAAACAGTCAAAAGTGAGTGCTCTTGTTCATATTCAGAATGGGAGGACCGACCAGGCGATTGCGCCACTGGCAACGATGAACAACGTCAGTTTGCCTAGTATGCGGTTGGTGCTAATGCGTCAACGGACGGACGCTTAGAATTGTCAAAGTGTGAATCATATAAAGGCCTTTCGTACTTTGAAAATCCGCTGCGGCCACGGTATAATAAAAACGATATGGAGCCAGAGATGGTCAGTACAATAACACTCGCCGAGATGTCGCCAGCAAGCGTGCACCACTGCGCGCAAAAGTAAGCGCTGGCATCCATCATCCGACGTGAACGGACTCGATGAGTGCCTCCGTCGAGAGACGTACCTCGACTTGCTCAACGACAGTCTGAGTAGATAAGCCGCGCTTTAAACCCTTGAACCTGTCCAGGCCACCGTTCGTGAGTTGTACGTGACGCAGGTCCACACGTTTGAAACGCACTCCAGGATAACGCCCGCTATAGCGAAGGTGCAACCCACATCAGCTTTCCTAAATCTCCCGTGTATGCAGATTGCCCACCTATGACCATAGCTAGTAACCGGTATGGCTGAGAATAACATTTTCTCGAATGTTCAACCTACACTCACAGAACGAGCCAAAAGACGCCAGTGCCTGAAGACTGTCAACAAGAACAGAGTACAACAAGACGGTCACATACGATCACGATAGAGAGTATCCGCCACCTATAGTCCACTAAAATGATGAACACTCGGGATGGACATGGATGAGGGGAAGAGTCATACGAATTTGAATGCGCCACGATAAAAATCTGAGTATGATGGTCACGTGTGTCAAAAGCCCAGTGCACGGTTGCTCGTTTTCCAACTCACAAGTGCACGGACAATGCAATAAGACCCGTGATGAGAGGTTCAGCCTTGGGGGTGTTGATGAGCACGATACATCCTCTCGAGGAAACATCTTGCTTACGGCAACACTCCTAGGTCGCTGGTGAGGACAGGACGAGCATGAATAATGCAAGCGGCTTACCATATCAAACTTTCCGCCACGACAAGATCACCGAAATGAGTGACGAGATATGAGTAGCATGCGTGGCTCCATAGTGCAAGCGACAACACGTCCAGTACGCTAAGACGCCAGCATGTGGCCAGTCAATGGAATCGCTGGCGCCAAGAAAACTAAACGCTTGCCATAGCACTGCAACCTAACGCAGACAAAAAAAAAGAGGTATGAGGGCAATGATGCAGCTCGACCAACTGACTTACCAAGACCTTCAGGAACACCGAGTCACTGGAGTACGTGCGGTACTGGTCAAGGGACACACTCAGAAGACATGGTTCCAAACCTCGGTGCCCGAGTCCGTGTCACTCACGTAGAATGCGGTCTGCAAACAAGTGATCCCAAGAAATCTGGTGAAGCATGTGTTGGATGTTCCATCATTCGTAACTCAAAAAACATGAAGACGCACACGGATCCCAATACAACGCCAACGAGGAGTGCGCCGAGCGTTGGTCCAAAGCTGACGTGGAGGGACTGAGGAGAGGACATATTTTGTGTGATTTGTCAGAACCTATCATTGCGATGACGGGTATATTTATCTGGTGTCGTATCGAGGCCCGCCTGGCAGTGTTACGCATGGGGCGGAGTCAGGGAGCGGATGAAACATATTCCGAGTGGATGGTTCCAAAGGAGAAACATGAGCGGAGATCTTAAAGTATGGCAACATGTCGGATAATTCCTGCGAGTTTCCAGTAGGGTCAGGCTATCGTAGTTTTGCATGGCATAATATTTGCATGTTTGTTCCCGTCGTAGTTTTCTACCATCAATACTCGACCACGCCATAGTCAGTCGCTGGAAACCGGCCATCATGCATCATGTATCAGTCATCAATAGTCGGTTGTCGGTCATGGGAAATTGCATGATGATTCACCAAGGTCTGGTCCGGGCGTACCCAACGATGATTGGACGCAGGTATGGCGGAAGAGCGTTGAAAGTTCCGCGGGCTATCCCATATGAGGGTGTCGCCACAACCATGAATGTGGCAGATGGCATTCCCACGAGCTCACGAATAAGATGATTGGATGTCAAGCAACAGAGTGATCTCAGTATGATCATGGCCACAGTGTGGGCCATTGAAATGTTGATGATTGACGACCGACTCCAGAAGACTACAACAGGAACACATGTGCAAATATTGTGCTATAGCGTCCCTGCACCAACGTGGTAGTCGTACAGCACGTTGTAACGCTTAAACATTCACCTTACCCCTTGGTGGCGAAAGGTACGTGCCTTCGGGTGTGAGTTATTCCGCTGGAATGATAAACGAAGGAATCAACGTGACACGTCCAAGACGTATTTTTAGCAGTGACGTCGACAGTTTATGCAACGCGCCCGAGCCTTGCAGCGAAGTACCCATTTCATGATCCCTTTGAGGGCCGAGCACCTCCCCAGAAATAACTGCTGAATTTCCGCTGCCCCTCCCGGGTTAGCTGGTTTACCGGACAAATTTTCAGCAGAATATGTCATCCCTCAGGTTCATCGCGGCCTAAATAACCATATTTTGCCGCCTGGCGCCACGAGCAACCTTAATAAATGGCAAGACAAATCAAGTGATTGTGATTCCAGCGAGATTTGTTGGCCATACCAACGAACATCAGCGTTCGGGATACAAGCCCGACGTACCTCATACCGTGAAGATCTTGCATCGTAAATTCATAATGTGAGCGTGGGAGCATCTGGACTACGATGTTGATACCGAGGGCAGACGATCACCTGAGGTCCGAGTCACTTAACTCAACGAAGAACAACGGGGGCCGAAAAACGCGCAGATCCGACCCTGCAGGAAGGTTGTCAAGCAACCCGAACCCTGCATACGCTGAGACACCGTCGCAGTGCGGCTGCATCTCTGTTGATATTTTCTTCCAGAATTGTTTTTCAACTCCTTTGTATGCATACTTTGCATCTCCAAATTAACGATATATTGTGCTGGCCTATTCGAATCAAACATACCATTTCCTTTTTTTTTTTTTGCGTCCACAATTCATCGAAGGCTGCCTGGCAGCCGAGGTAACGGTAACCGATGGCTAGGACCAGTCAGGTCCGCTCTCAAGTCCTCAGAAGTTTGCTGCATAGCCCAAGGAGGGAACATCGCAAAAACAGCATCAGTATATGAGGCATGCAGCTGGTCAAGAAGCCACTATACTCACGTGGGGCCAAGTGGGACACCACCGTCTACTACCAGGGCCCTCACGTAAGGTTGTATTCATAGCCAATACTCTTGGTGCTATGCTTGGTCGCATAAACTTGAAGGATACCTTTCCTTTGATCGTGCAACCAATTTCGAGCGTGAGCAGCTCTCCGTTCACGGTCTAAGAATTGATAGTTGGTGGCCCGAACTAACAATAGCCGTTCGTCGTATGCCGAAACAAAGAGCGTGACTACAACGGAAGGGAGCACGTCTTTGTCCTTGTCGTAATCCGCTGACTCAGATCCGTGACACGATAAATATGCCGAGTTGCAATATAGGAAAACCCTGAACGGGGTGAGATGCTTCAAAGAAACAGTAGCCAACCTGAATTCGGCCGTGTTAGGCACCAACACCCATGATCCTGGTGTGAACCAAGATAGGTCGTGAGTGGAAACTGTCACCGGACGGTGGCCACGCATGGTTCGCAACCCAATTGTGCAGTCGCTGAGAGGACCCCCTTTAGCGAACGATCCTAGTACAGTGACGAAATCCCGGGGGGGAGGGGATTTTACACTGCGAAAAGTCTTTTCGTTTTGAGTGCAATGAGAGCAGGTCGATGAAGGGCCTAGCGCTCGTAACTTTCAAACTTTACAAACCCAAGATGACCTATCCTGTACCAAGAACCGGAGGACAATCCATTGATTTGCCTCCGACGACGTTCCAGATAAGAAGATCATCGCGAACATCCGTTCGATATCATTCGTTTGCTCTTGGGCTATGGACGATCAATAAACGCCATTTTTCCGAATAGAAGCCTGCATAGATTGGTACAGAGTACCCAGTTGACGAACCAGCATTGACGCTCACCTACACTCCATCACTTGGCATGTGACCTTGAGAACCCGTGCTACTATAAACGACATTTCGCATATATATATATATATATTTTCGCTGATTGGCCGGCCTCCTGTTCGGCGTGGACGACTCGTGCTCGCTTCGGCGCAGTCACGAAGTATAGACAGTATGGACAGGTGTGGCTACTTGTGTTGCTTTGGTGAGATGCTTCCGACTCCCGGGCTAACGCTCTCTTCTTGAACCGCAGCTACAGACGAAGCGATCACCGTCAAAGGGTTGAAAGGCATCCTCTCGAAGGCGTCGAGAGTATTGACTACAAATACGATGTCGGTTCCCTTCACGAAGGAGAGTCGACTTTACGCGGGACGGACTGGTCATCCAGACCATCAGTTCCGAGCAGCTCCAGTTGCATTACGAGAATACGGGACACCCAATAAAGCTTAAAGTGCGAGCAGGGTGGCCGCACAGGGTTCGTCGAGGAAGAGTGTGAACGCTGGCCCAATCCAGCCAGGGGTCCTACGATCGGACGATCGGCGAATCCATCGATCGTACGTGCACACCCTTTGCCTCCCCGACGGGGTGTGCACGCACGGTAGGGGGTACGGTGATGGGGAAACACCACCACAAAGGAAAACTGTCTTGACGCTCCGACGTCATCGACCCACGAGTCGTCAGGCATGTGTCCAGGCTTCATCTGCAAGCACAAGCCGCCTCTCCGCTTGGATCTGGAGGCCTCTTCAAGTGCCTTTTCTTTCTAGGGCGGGTGGGGTGCACGAGGAGGCGAGAGCAAGAACATCTACCGAGGGACAAGAAAACCCCAATTGGTGAAGACCGGGTTTGTTTAGGTCGTTCGTCGTAGTCTATGTAGGTCTGGGTGAGTACAAGGTCGTGCAGGGGCACGCTCATATGCCAATCGCGATCGACGCGCCGTTCGCTTCTTTTGACGTCACTGCCATCCCCGGGCCGAAGACACCCGAATTGGGTTTGGCATTCGAGGCAACGGAATTGAATGAGAGAATCCGCAGTACGCGCCAGAATGAACACACCATCGAGTACCTCGACATGCCACTCGCTCTACTAACCAGAGCCCTCTCCAGAGTTGCCTGCCTGCCGTTCCCGCCCTCGTTCGATGCGCTCCTCGCGCTCTGGGTCCTCTACACCGTCGTAGAGTACGCGCTCACGGACGTGTACCTCCCCCTCGGACGTGTCTGGCAGCCCGCGTTCCCACTGAGCTGGCGCATCGCATGTCTGGCGCTCGTGGTCGTGCCTGCCACCGCACTTGTCCGAGTCATTAGACTGGTATGCCACTCGCCATCCCCCACGCTAGCCCAGGGCCGTGAGGACGTGGAACTGGACGTAGAGTCGTCACGAGCTCGCTCGCACCGCAAGCAAGCCTTTCGCCGCGGCCTCACGCCTGGCTGGAGTCTCCACCTCGCCCTTTGGCTCGTCGCGTCCGGCGCGAGTCTCTGGCTTGCGTTGCACTACGAGCACCCTGGGGACGTGCGGTACCGGCCCCAGATCGAACGTGCGAACGTGCGTTTCAGTAGGGCAGGATACGCGAACCGAGGTGCGTTTCTTCGCCGACTGGCCCGGACGCATTCGCGTTTGTTCACACCGCACGTGTTGTCCCGCAGAAAAAATATTTATCGGCGCGATGTTTTACAACAACGAAGGAGTGATACCGTACTGGTCCGAGAGCGTCATCAAGGTCATCTGGTACCTCGGACCGGATAACGTGTTCGTCTCTGTGCTCGAGAGCGAGAGCGACGACCGGTCTCCGGAATTGCTCCGACAGCTCAACGACCGATTAGGCGCGATGCGGGTGCAAAGGCGGATATTGACGCAGGACAAGGTGATACAGAGACCGAATAATTTGGAGGACAACAATCGCACCGTTTTCTTGTCTGCGCTTCGAAACCGTGTGCTCGAGCCGTTGGTAGAGCGAGGGGGATACGACAAGGTCATCTTCTCAAACGATGTCTTTGTCGAGCCGGAGACCATCCTCGAGCTCTTGTACACTGCAGACGGGGAATACGACATGGCGTGCGGAATGGATTATGGTCCATTTGGGTGAGCTCGGACATGACCCGTCGTGGTCCGCTCTGACGGCCTTTCTTTTCGAGGCTGTATGATATGTGGGTTCTGCGCGATAAGCGAGGAAGACTGGGCAGTGGGATGTGCGTGCCCTCGATTTGGTTGTTCTGCAAACGACGTCTCAGTGATTCATCAGATGGCCATACTTTTTCGATAGGGAAGACTATGAGGCCATGAAGACGGAGTCGCCGGTGCCTGTGTTCACGTGTTGGAACGGCATCGTCATGTTCAAGGCGGACCCCGTCTTGCCGATCCATCTGCGTTCGAATCGTACGCTTTCGAACGACGCCCTTCCGTTTGGGCTGCCCACCACCCACCCGGCTGCGAGCGACCCGTCGTTACTTGGTCCGAGCCCCGCACTGACGCCGGCCCTCCGGTTCCGTACGTCTGCGCCGGGGGAATGTTTTTCCTCTGAGTCGTTTCTCCTTCCCTACGACTTCAGACGCGTGTTGAACCTGGCACGGATTTTCGTCAATCCTCGTGTCGTCGTCGGTTACAAGTGGCGGTGCGTTGTTGTTACCAAGCCCGTCGATTCCCGAGACTGAGGCTTGTCAGGTTTTATGTCTACTTCAAGTGGTGGACGAGACACCCGGCGCTGAGATGGTGGATCGAAAGAGTGTACGACGGTGCATGGATGCACGAGGCGGTGATGGTTGTCGGCGATACCAAGCAAGTCTGGACGTGGGATGGTGGTGACTGTCATCCATGGTCATCATAGTAGTAGTAGTAGTAGTGGTAGTAG
>JBBPKA010000196.1:0-47316 GCA_038088995.1 Guyanaporus albipodus
ATCCAAATACGAGACATCTATCTGCACAGAGGATCTACGTGCATCTGGCTGGTCGAGAAGTGGTTCATCGTCAAGACATTCGGCCTCTCGAGTCCTTTCGGGGGCTGACGGCCTCTTACCATTGGCCATCCCCCCATACCTGCCAGAGAGAGACGACAAAGGAAACGTTTACTACTCTTGTCGTCCTGGTGGCCCGCGTCTGTATGATCTCTTGAATACATTATCATTGAGGCCCTATGGTGTGCTTAAATGGGTAGTTATTGATCGAGAGGAGGAATTATTCGAGCTGGACGACATTCTCGACGAGGACAAGGTAATGCAAGCGCTGTGGTACAGATGGATATTCCTGAATCGGTAAGCACGTATTGTGTCTGCTTTGCACCAGCATTGGAGATAAATGAGTGCTGCAGGAACAGATTTGTGGCAAATTACTTTGATGGCACAAAAGTGTTTGTCAAGGAAAATTGGGAGCTGATAAAACAAGGTGCTGGATTGCTGGCTCTGAGAACATGGCTATTGGCAAGTGGTTGTCTGTATTCGATCCATAGGTGGTCTTGACAATTATAACAGGTCCTGGTCATGAACAATTTTCTCCTCGCAGCAGAGGTTGTTACACTCATGCAATATTACCAGGAGCTGGCAGGCATTCAGCTCCAAGATTAGCTTGTATTTGGTGCTGTTCGGCAATCCTTGAATCATAATCTATTATCAGGAACCCTCTGACAATGTATAATAATTGGCACACAATCTGGCATTCCATACCGGCGCAGAGCACATAATATTGTATAATTATAGATACTCCGAGGTACCCAGAATTTTTGATTTGTTGTGATGGTTGGTCTAGTTGTTAGTCTCAGTGACTTAGACGCATCATGCATTCTCTGGATTCATCCTTAAATAACGACATCGATGGTTTCAATGAAAGGTCGGCGAATAAGTCACCCCGAAATGCTAACGCCGTGGATACAAGTGGTACGGCGGCCGAGTTAGTACCTCGGGAGCACAGTCTCCATATCTCTCTGTGGCCTCACGATGTGTCGCCACCGAGAGTTCGTCCAGCGACGCCTGCCTTTTGTCTCCCCATGATCAGTGAACAACGCTGGCCCCGATCCTAAAAGCCCTTTCTACTACGGGAAGTGCTACAATGCGTACGCCTTCCCCGACAATGATGGTGCCAGTACGTCACGTTTCACCTCACTCCGCCGCATTCCACTGTGCAGTTTGGACTCACGTACGTCTCGCAGACGGATACAAGCCTACCGACCTCGTCGACTACACGTGCGGCAACATGGACATCACCCTGACGTTCTGCCCTGGTCACACTTCGAACTTCCACTGAGCGCTGGGTAACGTGCGGCAAAATGTCCTCTCTTCCAGTCCACGACATCGGTCGTTTGTATCGGCCGTTGTTGGGCTGGCAGATGTGGCTGCCTCGTTGCCTTGAAGGTATTTTCTGCCCTCCTGTTTCTTGTCAGTTCATATATTTAACAAAATGTATGGTCGTGTCTGTTATAAGCTGTTGGTCCGACCAGCGTCCAATCGAGTAAGTTCCAAACAATGAATCAAGAGAACATAGCTCCGAATGTCGTTGTGCCAACAACCTGAAATAAACCCTCATATAAATAGAACATGGAGAAGCTTGATTCTGTCTCGAACTCGAACAGGAAGCTCAAATGAATAACCAAGTAAGCATTACTACCCGCACACTATGCGCACAGCGCGAGACAAAAGGTTTAAGCAATGACTTCTTCAAGAAGTCTACCATGCCAGAGGAAAATCTGCGGTCCATCTCACAAACATGTCCTACAAGTACACACGAGTGAGTAGGCAGATTCGTGCAGCATGCCGACAACTCACCAAAGCAGCCTCCGGCTGATCGAAAGGCACCATATGGCTGCAGTTTGGAAAGATATCAGCATACGTTCTGTAGCTCATAAAAACAAAGAACGGACCCAGCTTCGTGGACGGCAACAAACGTAATATTACCTGCACCGGAGCTTCCACCGCTCGCGCTGCGTACCACACCTGCAGGTTTACCTTCTAGTGTTACCCATTGCTTCGTCTCTGCAGCAGTGAACTCGTCAAGGAAATCAGTTTCGAGGACCTCAAGCCAACGTTCATTGCCCTGCAAGGCAATTCATAACTACCCATATTCCCTTACAATGAGGACCTACGATGTAATTGCACATCATATCTGCCAATATCGGATATCAATCTGCAATCTACCACCCAGAACACTGCATATGAATAGCTCACCTGCATTGCCAGCATAGACTAACAACCTCACACCGTCGTTGATCAAGGGTGGCAACAACGCAGGAGTATTGTGCATCGAATCTCCTTGGAACGCGAACGCCTGGTTTATAGCCATGTTGCAAGATTCGAAATTTCGCTGAGGGTTCGCTCCTAGCGCAGCCTTGACTTCGGGTTGATTCAAGTAGTTTTCAACCCAGCCTAATTCTTGATAACAGAGCGGACCGTCTGTCGCGGGATCACACGGGCGACGTGCATCATAAGGGTTCAAGCCAGAAGCTATTGAGAAAAATTGATGTTCAGTGAGAGACACGAAAAACTCATTGCACGCACATTGGATAGGACCATACAGCTGTGAGTTGCAGTACAAAGCCGCAGGAACGCAGACCCAGCGAGAATTGACATCATAGCAAGCTTTCGTGAGTCTCTGGCACAATGGAACCTTCGTTCGGAGTGCCTGGCACTGTGGTCCTTGGGGATCATCATAAATAGGATATGGTCCCTCGCAGAGGTAGTCGGGTATCGAGGCCATCTGGATATAGTTGTCGGTCATCCCGTTGCCAAGCATCAGAGATGCAAGGTTGATTCTAACGAGCGCATTGTTGGCACCGGGCGACATCGACAAAGGAACCTTCTTGTTCTCGTTGTATATCACGCTCGCGATATTCGGTGCGTACGTGCCACCGTAACTCTCGGCTGCGATATGGAACGGCAGGGATGCGTACTCGGAAAAGCGGGATAGGAAAAGTTGCAAGAACGCATAGACGTCCTTACCCGCGAGTGGGCTAGTGTTGACTGTGCTCCCATCCTCCACGTAAGAGTATCCTACATCGACTGGCTGGTCGAGGAATATGATGTTAGCATTCGTGTTCCAGCTGTAGGGGTTCGGGACCGTGGAGGTGCCATTCTCAGCAATTCGGCAGGGACCAAGCTCGAAGAGGAGGCCCGTAGTGGAGCTGCAACCGGGCCCACCATTGAGCCAAAGAACAAGAGGCGCACGCTCTGGTGAGTTTCGAGCCTCAAAGAACCTAGCAAGTCGCGTCGCAGCTACATCAAATGGCAGCAGAACGTAGGTTGAACCGAAACATACCAAAAGAAGATATGCTTATCATCTGTGATGTCGAGGTATCCAGAGTATTGCTTGACAGTTGGGTCACATAGCGTAGGCTCGGTGATTCTCAGCTGGTGACCAGAAAAGTGCGTATGTTGAACAAGTTCGTCTGGGTAGTGCTTCCCGTCAGCCCACCTAATGCATACCTTTTGCCACTCAGAGACTCACACAGCAAGCCATGCTCCTGCACAAAAGCCTTGCCGTCCACCCACTCGTGGATCTTCGGGTTAGCATTGTGTGACCCAGATTGGAGCTGACTAGGTAGTTCGTCACTGGAAGCGCCGCCAAGAACAACCTGCGTATCTGGAATATAAGACGCGAGGACTGTGGAAAGAAAGACAAGAGGCAACAGGTTGGATACCCTCATCGTCGTGATGGTGGTAGTCACACAAGGGTGGAACGGTCAGCTCATCGTGTGTTCTTTCCTTTTTTGGAAGGCAAGTCTGTCTACATCCCTCGTTTACTTGCTGTACATTGCCATCCCTGAACAGTATCCTCGAGTAACGACAAAGCAACACCTGCAGAACCCCATGACGACTGGAATCCCATTCCGGAATGACTGCATGTGGGTTTACGGTCAAGCGCCTATGTCACGACTTCAGGTTCGACTTAAACTCACCCATAATTATAGACGACTGGAATATTCCCCCCTCCTTTATCGAGAAAATCGACCTCCAGCCTGACCCCACCTTTTCTTGCTGGACGTAGTCCACAGCCCTCGTCAACGATAAGCGCCTCGAGGTCCTCAACCTTTGGCTCTCGGCTCGCACGGACGGACGGAGGTGCGATGTCGGGACAGAGCGTGAGCACACGGGTGAGGATGGACGTACGGTCCGAAGCGCGCGGTACCGGAAACCTAGGTTTTCAAATACACTTGGTGAGAGTTTCGTGTCCCTTGGCAGGTGAGCACTTGCCAGTCATTAGGCACTTTTATCCCTCCTACAAGTAGCTGTTTTCGGTAATATTGATCATGTTCCTCGGACCGCACATGGAAATAGAGACACACCTCTCCTGTACACCGTGGCATCATGTAAACATATGACCCGTCCATCTCAGAGAGCGTCCTTCCATACTTGATCCATGGCGCACGGAGAAGAACCGTTTGTCCACGAACAGGATAAACATCCTTATCTTCGATACCACCAAGCAATCGAGCACCGATTCCAGGGCATGCAATTATCGCGGCTGGATGTGTCTTCTCACCAACCACCTATAGATGTAACAGATCTTTAGTCGTTTGGCTTGAAAGTTGTGAGTTACTTGGGAGATATGTTGTAAGTGGACGCGCTTGGTCGAGCCTCCAGCAGAAAGAAAGCGAGCAAGAAGCCAATTCATGTATGCAGGTGTATTGAGACTGAAGGTTGTAAACGTATATCCAGCCGTGGATCCGGGAATGAGATCGTGATCTGGGACTGCATGAAACTGCGTATTGTCATCTATTGAGTTACGAGGTGTGCACGTTGTCGATGAAAAAATAGAAAAATCACGCCAGGCATATATTCCAACCACGCGGTGGGATCGATACCGTCTCCTCGGAATTCAGTGTGGGTATGTCTGAAGAAGAGGCCAGCGGGCCCTCCGTTATCAGGATCCGAATCTTTCCACATTACTTCGAATGTTTCCTTGTCGAGTGCTGCACGATCGTGACAGATTATCAGGAATCGTCTGCAAATCCACTTGCCTTTTTGCCTTGCATCGTCAAATGCATAGCTGACATGGTGTGCACCCTGCAGAGAAGAAATCGAGTAGCATGTCGTGGTCACCACGATCAAATAGGGGCTGCTTACGGCCCAAAAACTCGTATACCGGATCGTCGGTGGATCGGATGGAAACGTCTCGGCGACGACGGTCACATTGTACTTGCCCGTCTCTTGAAGACGAATTGCGGTGGACAGACCGATTACACCTGTTCCGAACGTGAACGGCAGTTTAGGTAAGTTGTCAGTCATACTGTTAATGAGCTACAGTTGGTCCAAGCGCTGGCCAGGTGCGCGTGCATGAACAGAGATTAGGCGTTGAGGTGAGCCTACCTGCACCAATGACTATTATTTCCTTCAGATCGATCGTTGACATTGTTTTAACAAGTAAGATCGACTCAAAGTAGGGATACAAGGAAAACGTAATTCGTGGGAACATCAACACTGTCGCCATTGCTTTGGTCTTGTTTGCATGCCCTCTTTGCATGTTCCTCTCTTGGTCCCCTGGTTGTCGTGGTACATTGATCCGTTGAACATTGAGACAAGGTCGTTGCACAGTCCGTCGTTGATCAATCGATCCTATAGCCTGCTACGCCACCACGCAAGTGTTCACATGCACACGTAAGGCTACAATCCCAGCATAATTTACTTTGTCGTTTGTCGCATGAATCACGTACTTTGCACATTCTTTTCCCACCTGACAATTCTCCTCGCTTGCCTGCTATCATGGGTAGCTATTGATTCAAAATGAAGATATCATGTTCATGATGCTCTGCTAAACCAAATGTTCTCTGGTTGCTGTTCCTTGGGCAGTCGTGTATCTACTGGCTCGACGACAGGACCTAGTACGACGGCCAGTGCTCAGTTTTCTGAGAGCACCGTACTCGCCCGTGTACGTACAGTCAATGTTGCGGCACACAGCCTTGACCGGTGCTACAACATCAGGGCGTCTCATTGGCTTGCACTGACGGTTGTTACTCACCATCACTGCAGCACGCATCAAACTTCCGTCACATTCGAGGATTGCTGTCCAAGCATCGATGTTCATTTAACCCTGGGGTTAGGACATACACCAATTTGCGCTTGTCCACGACCATTACCGTGCCCCCTTCCTTTCACTGTTCATGTCCAACTTCACGGCCAACGAGCAGGCTGTTCAAGATGATGTACGCAATGCGTATGGTTGATTTCAATTTCTTTGGTCTTCCCGCAGTTGAATTATACCGTCACGTTGTATAGGCACGGCACAGTGGTATGTAGTACAACCCAGCGGCTGTTACTGTAAACTTGAAAATTGAAAGATGGTAGCCATCGCTGGATTTACAATACTCGTTTGGGATCATATCATAACATTCGATGATGAGGTAGGTCTATTGGAATGGTTTTGTGCTTTGTGCCTCAGCTTAGTGGGGTTTCATAGGTCAAGCTCGTATGGAGACGTGATAAGGGTCTTTGTAAGTAGCCACGAATCCTCTGCCAGTGAATCTGCCCTTGACATTGATTTCGATACAGTGGCATTCCTATTCCTGTTGGTGGGTGGCATGCAGTCAATGTGACATATGTTGGACCTCTCATTCGCGAACAGAACAGGTATATCACACCACTTGGCTTTATTGTGAATCTCGTCGGTGAGTGAGTCTGCGCATATTATTATAGCTATCTAAGACAACACTTCAGCCTTCACACTTCCTAGCTGGGGAGTCGAAGTGAGTCCGCATTTTTCATGGCAACATACTTTACTCATTGCCCAACTGTTCCAGACGTTTGACATTCGTGTTTTTGTTCTGAATTGCAGCTCATAGTGCATGTAGCTGTCGACATTTTGTGCGATACGAAGGCGCCATGACCGTGATAGGTATACAGACAGCTGGGCTCATCATGTTCCTCCGGTGAGGCTGTCGCCGAACCAAAATCTGTTATTCTCTGACTCCAGAATGCTAGAGTCCGCGCACTTTACAGTAAGAAAAATGTCGTCGTTTGGTGCATGTTGTTGTTGTTCTTCGTATGGCTTGCAGTAAATGCGTGGCTACTCACGTACGGGGAAGGTCTGCCTTGCCATTGTTCTTCGAGCATCGTCTGATGCAACCACAGCGGTCCAGCACACAGCTAGTGTCCACTGTATGTGGCATTGTCTCTCAGGCTGATGGCAGGGATATAACTGATTGCTTTCTCAACGTCGCTTCATAGCATGCACGATGATCTTTGATCCTGCAATGTAGGTGCCCTCTCGGGGGCCATTTGAGACGCGCATTCCTTGCTCATTCTTCCGGACAGAAGTTACATTGCTTCGTCTTCTGCATGGCTACCTCTCCTCTACGACACGTGCATTTTTGCATTGACATTGTACAAGACTTTTCACATGAGAGGTCACTTGATCCGAAAGTTGGCTGCTGACGGCATGTTGTACTACAGGTGAAGACTATCGTCTCACTTGACGTTTTCTGGACAGCTGACGCTATACTTGACTCAAGTGTGATTTGTACGGTCAATGTTGTCCTAACAATCATGATCGTGCAGGCAGGACCAGGTGTGAAGAACATCGCAGCACAGTGAGTTATACTCTCTTGAACACTAGCGATATCTTGAGTACTCACTTTCCCTCCAGACTTGAATTATTGTGAGTACATTCAGATATGAATTTCGTGGTCGTGATCCAACGTCCGGTATTTTCAGGCTCACGGTACGTGACTTGATACGGATGTGTCGGATTCTTTTGTTTCCAACGCGACTTCAGGTAGCTATGGCGTCGCGTATCACGCTCAACTTGAAGAAGCAGGCATTTGAAGACAACGTGTTCGTGATTTCTTCGCCTTCGCGACCACCGCGGATATTCCGTGCGGAGGCCTGGTCGTGGGGGACAGCGTTGTTTTTCGAAGACGTGTGTTACAGCCTGAACTAGCATGGTCCCCCCAAAACGGTGATGACACCCGCTCTGATGAGTTCGGTT
The DNA here is from genome assembly GCA_038088995.1 of Guyanaporus albipodus. Lineage (NCBI taxonomy): Eukaryota > Fungi > Basidiomycota > Agaricomycetes > Boletales > Boletaceae > Guyanaporus > Guyanaporus albipodus. The sequence goes on from JBBPKA010000196.1 coordinate 8,009, forward strand.
GGTGAGATATTTCAGAAAATGGACTGGGGTCGAAGGGGGAAAGTGTAGCATATATGTTTCATGTCTGTTTGTTTCTCGGTCTACTTATGGTGACTGTGCATAGTGTATGCTAGAGGGTATACATGTACATAATTCGAACCCGCTCGGCGGAGGGGACAGCGCAGGACGCGACCTCGAAGTCTGCAGCCGTTCATATCCACTCGTTCACTTCTTCTACTGATCTAGGTCGGCTTCCGCTCCGTGTCACTTCAGCTTTCCCCTAGTCAGCCATGGTAACCTCTCCGGGAAGAGCCGTCCTTGCCTATCTCTCTCAAACATGGACTCCCGATGTCGAGGGTGAGCCGTGAGTGAGTTGATATGGCATCGACGATGGCATTCGGTGCTCCGGAAGACTGGAACAGCCAGCTCGAGGTGCATCGCGGACGGTTCCGACTTGCAACAGGCCCGACTGCTAGCGCTGGCGCTGTGCGCCCAGCAGAGCCCCGACGTTTCATTGCCGGACGGGTGCATCAAAGAGCGATGCAAAAAGACGCCGGCGCGCCCTCGCGACGAGGCGATGGCGGTGATACTCCAATGGGTTCACCGCTCTGTTACCAACTACATCCTTCAGAGGCCAGAATCGGCTAGTAGCAACGACGCGCCCACTGGAGTCTCCCGGTGCGTTTCGGACTCGTCACCGTCGTATCAAGCCTCCAATCGAACAATCACTGCGACGACGATCAACTGCGCTGTCGACATGCGCCGATTGGTCTATGCTCGAGAGATAGGCCCCGTCTAACCTTCACGGGTGCGCACGTCTGCTGTGCCAGTTCAAACGCGCGATGTTGACTCTCCGCGCTGATTACATGATGAGACTATCATCTGCTTGGCACAGGGGAGCGGAGCGCCACGAGGTATAAAGTGAGGTTCTCCCGCCTTTGAGTCGATGTCGAGCGTCGTGGTTCCCTGTGCGTCCGGGAATGGCACCGGGTTGTGTCCTCGCGACGACGACTAGGAGGCACATGACATGACTCACTAGTCTTCGACAAGAGGACTTTGCGCCCGCGGTTAGGTGCGAAATGGAAGCGAGGCTCGCGAGTTGAAAGACTTGCGATGCTCGCTGGCGTATGGCAGCAGGTTCTTGTTCCATTATTGCCCACTTGTCTCGGTTTCGATCGCGCCCCTTTGGACGCTTGAAAGATGAATGATGTACCACGACCCTGTGGCTCCAACGCGCCGGCCGATCAAACGGTGACGAGGATTTGGACTGCACATCCGCCCCCTGACGAAACAGCAAAAACAAAAAAAGGTTCAAGGTTCAAGAGTGAGTAATCAATTGGAACCCCTCCATTATGACACCCATACAAGTGAACCCCCGCATACTTTCAACAAACATGGATAGAGTGCACGCCATGTCGGTGTGACAACGACACCTACATCACATGCATCATGATATGGTCCATACCCCAGATCCGGGGTCGGACGCGCGTCTGACCTTGAAATATATGCGTCAGCCGCCATCCGTCGGTGTGGCTGATGATAATGAAGAGTATACGTATCGGGCACGGGTGCAGTCTTTCAAAGTTTTTTTTTTTGGTTGTTGTTGTTATCGTGGTGGTGCTATTCGCGAATTTGTCTCTGCTCCCGCGAAGTGAGGGACTATATCCCATTTCTACCCGTCAGGGTACCGACAACGGCGCGTACTCGGGGGCCGTCGCCAGGGCGTGTCACGCTCAAGCACAAAGTAGCAATCAGCAAGCCTGACGGAGGCGGAACGACACGAACTTTTTTTTTTCACCTTTTTGAATGGGAGAGAGGGTCATCGACGGGACAAGGCGAGGTGGTGATCGAACTCGAGATCCAACGATACGATCGAGGGAGCCTAGCCTGAGCGGAGTACGTCTCGCGGTCACTCTGCAGGGCCGGCGTCACTTTACCAGCGGAAAAATGTGTCCTATCTGATTATCACCTTCAAATCAACGGGACAGAGCAGGGTCGTCCAGTAGAGGGTATAGTGCGTACGTGGAGCACACGGTCGAGGCGCAAACCTGTACAAGATTTGGAACGGCGCAGCAATGCGAGCAAAGGGCCCTACTAGTACATACGGAGAACAAGTGGACGAACCTCCCCGAATACAACAGTCGTCTTCTCTGGCCGTCCCTTTGCCTGGGAACGCGTGTGTGTGACAGCCTGGCCAGGGGCGGGAACACTTTGAAAAAAAATTGGTGGCACTGTGGCAGGGTTCCTCCCCCCCTCACTCCGTCACTTGGCCCGCATCATTTCCATTTCTCCTACTTTTTTTTTTTTTTTCCAATACATTGTACTCGATCGACATGGCCGGTCTGCCGCTCAGATCGGGACTGCGGTTGTACTGCCAATAGTACAGCGCTTTCATTCGGCCCCGCACAAAGTTTGATGGGGGCCCAGAGCTCGCAGGCTTCCTGATTCATTAGTATACGTGACGCTGATGTTAGACATCATTCAGGGACGATCATTCCAGTAGCAGCAGCGAACACGAACACCCGAAGTTGACCACCACTGGTGGCAGCGCCCACGTATGTAAACCCGTTCGTTATTACGCCCTGCGCATTCACCTACGTACGACAGCACATACAAACGCATCTAGTATGAGAACGCGTTCAACGTCCTCGGACCTGCAACCTCACCGCACCGCCCGTCAACGCTGTCTTTTCTTTTTGTTTCTCGTTTTCAAAACTGACCGACCGGAAGATTCGTTTTTGCCTGCTAGCTTGGTGCTAGCAGATCGAGCTCGGTCGTCCTCCTGCACACATATGATGACGAGTCCCCCTCGGTTCGGAACTCCGATCCGAACGCCTCTGAAGAGGGGGGTGGAACCCCCCTTTCTTGACCACCTGACCAGCCAAACAGATAGACCAGGCGCCGAAATGTCGGCTCCTAGGTGCCCACGGTTTCGTTAGGGCACGAAAGAGAGACACGACGTACGACACCGTACGGCCTAGAACGATGTCGTCTCTTTACCTTGCGACACGTATGCGAACGACGAAGCCCTCCTTGGGCTCCCCCCCCTTGCATGTCGGACCGAACGGCCGCACTGTAAGCGCACGACGTGCACATGAAAATGTAAATGCCAGACGGTGGGTTAGCCGAACGGGTGACGTGCGCGCGTACGTGTGTGTGATGGAGATCGCCTTGGGGCGTGCGCAGCGGGAGGGGGAGAGTCGAGCCGCCAACGCGCGCGGCATGCTTGTTCTGTTCTTTTCTTTCATTATCATCGTCCGAATCATGCATCATGCATCATCAATATCACCCATCATCAATACCATCAACATCGCTATCAATCATTATCATTATCATCCATAACCACCTCACGTCCCACCTGGCGTTTGCTAATGGGCGGCGGCGCACATGAAGAAGAGGAAGAGGAAGAGAGGTCGTGATGGAAATGGAGGGGGGGAACAAAGGAGGCGATAAAGCAATCGCGAAGCGTGTTCCGCCCGTCCTCCATCTGCGACGCCGTCTTACTTGGACTCAGCCTCGCGTCTTTACTTTTTTTTTTGGCAGGGGGAGAAGAGAGGGAGCGGGGAAGTGCCAGCACCAACCGCAGGCGATGTGACGCGTCGCGTCGCGCGAGATCGCCGAGCAGGGTTGTGTGCGTGTGCGTGTGTGTCCGTCCCGCTCCTCCCTCCCGAATCTACTTATTGCCGTCGCTGCTGGATCACTCACCGCGTCACACGTGCAAACTCTCTTTTTTTCTCTTTTTTGTGGATGATGTCACGCGAACACGTCGCCCGATGGCAGATGGCGGGAACGAGGACAGAAGAAACGACCACCCACTGTATCGCCGCCGTCACAGCAAAAAAAAAAGGTACACGCCTTGGGATCCGAAAAAGATATGGATTATATTCGATTCTTCCACCCCCCCCGAAAAGAAAGTCTACAGATGTGAACTAGATGATACTGAGTTAGATATATCTACGAGAGATGGTGATGATGCATTTAGATGTGTCGACGTGCAAAAGAAAAAGGAGAAAAAAAATAGAGTCGATGCAAGAGATGGATTGTGAGGGAGCCTATAAGGGACAAGTTTCCAAGCGTCTTTTTTTTTCCTTGTGTGGTTTCTGCGGCAGGGCGAGATGCCCTGTCGCGGCGCAAAAGAGAACCAAGATGGACGAGCGTGCTCGATATATACAAAATAAGGATGTGGGCGCACGAAACCCAAGTTCATCGAAGCTTCCGGGAAGAGAGAACGCGGCGAGGTTGATCCAATGGCGAGAGAGACATGAAATACGAATGACACCCGACAGATATGAAAATGTGTACAGGTAATTCCACAACAGGGATTGATGCGAGAGACGAAAGCCAAAAAAAGAGTGATGCGAGATGCGACGAGCAAACGAGTGTGAGGGTTGCGAGTAAGGACCGTGATATGTTACGAGAACGAATCGAAAGTTGAGAAAATCGCCAAGGGGTGCCAAGTCGCAGAACGTTTCATGCAGGGTTTCATCCGCTTCTCCTGCCGACTACAACACGGCTTGAGAAGACTGTCATCGCTAAATCGGCATGAACTCACAAGGTCACCGTGGGATTACTGCCTTTTCCAGAAACCTCTGACAGTTCCAGTTCGTGCGCCCTTGACCGATGCTGGCATGGGCAGCCTGGATGACGGTGGAAGAGAAGGCAAGTTTTCCACCAGCGCTTTCTCTGGTATTACACTGGACCGCGGAGCCTTGGGAGGTGGTGTACGCGCCGGTAGCATCGGAAGCTTTGATGCAGGTGCGGTCGAGCCTGGACCGGCAAGCACGGGAACCTGCTGTGACTGTGTTGCGATCACAGTCGCCAGTTTTGCTGGCGGATTGAATTTGGTTGGAGCCTGGGGAATCCTCGAGCGCACGGTGGTCGGCGGGGGTAGATTGCCAGCGGGAGGACGTTTAGACGGCAGTGCTGTCTCCTTGATTCCCGGAGTAATGGGCGCTTTGAGACTTTTTGGTTTTGCCGTCAACCGAAAGATAGATTTCGATCGGGTCGTTGGTTGGTTGGCAGGCAACGGCTTTGTGGAGATTGCAGGTTCAATGCCTGCCGCGGACGCCAGGGACGTCCGTTTGCTAGGGGCCGGAAGAAGTGAAATACGCGACCCGTTGGGGGTAATGAGGTACCCTGAGGAAGCGCGAGAGTCGGAAACTAGCGTAGGAGACGTTTCCGAGATAGACAGCTGAGATGCATTCTGGAAAGTGGTGACGGTATATACCGACTGGGGAACGGGAGGCAAGGCGGCATTGATGAAGTTGGCCCGAGAGGGAACCTTTGAGAGAGACGGCCTCGAGATGGCCGGTATTGCTTCCAAGGAAGATGCCGTTTCTGGTACGGATGCAGGGAACGTGGGGGACGTCGGCAATGGGGGTACCTCGTCGATGGAAGTAGAGAGGGGTGGACGTTGAGAACTGAAGGACGCCCGAGAGAGAGAGAACGAAGCTCGGAGAGAGGCGAGGGATGATTTTTTGCTCAAAGACTTGGATGGCTTCTTGTCCTTGTCCTCAGAGTCGCTGTCGAGAATGGAGTCGTAGTCAATGATGTCCACTCCGGTCTGACTGCTGGACGTCGTGGACGCGGGGTCGTTACGACCGGGGGAGAGACGAGAGATGAGACTGATGAATCGTGTGCGCTTCTTGATGGGGGTTTTCAAACACTTGTCCTTCTTAGACTTGGGGGACGACGGGTTCGAGAGGTCTCCACGTTTAGCTTCTGCTGTGGAGGGGGTGAGAGAGGCCGTGGTTGCGACGGACCAACGCGACTGGGAGTGGGGAGACAACTTTAAGGCGTGGAGATGATGTGTTTCGCCATCTGGGAGGGACAGATCATGGGGTGTTGGGGAGGCGGGGAATACCTTTGTCTTGGGTGGGGAGACGGTGACGGAGCTGAGGCTTTGGGAGGACCTGGAGGAGGGTGTACGGTGGTGAGCAGGAGCGGAGAGGGACTGGGTAAAGAAGGGTTGCTCCTCGATGAGGGGAGAAGCGGGGAGGGCAATGTTCTCGGGAATGCAGGGGGAGGAGAACGAGATGCTGGTGGGGGACGCGCAGGGGGGCGTTGTGAGGGACGTCTCGCGAGAGTAGGCGAGGGAGAAGTTGGAGAAGGTGGGGGAAGGCTGAAGGGACTCCTTGTCGTCCGAAATGGGAGAGAGATACTGGGATTCGTGGTCCTGAGTTGCGAGGGAGTCGTCACGTCTGTGGAGGTAGCCGTCGTGGCGGAGGACGAGATCGTGCTGATACTCGCCATGGACGATGACGGACACTGGGAGCGGAGGAGGGAACTCTTGTGGCTGGCTCTGATCGGAGGAGAGCGTGCTGGTGAAGGAGGGAAGACGGGACATGCGGGTGGAGGAAGAGCGTGAGCGGAGTGCACGGGATGAGGAAGAATGGGTCAGGGACGAGGCGGGGGAGGGAGGGGGCGCAGGAAGAGGCTGGAAGAGGTGAGAAAGGACGAGGAAAGAGAGAGAAAGAGGACGAACCTTGTCCGAGGTGGTGCGCTGGTGAGCGGGCTGGGACTTCCAATGAGCCATTTCCTGGACGATGAATCGGAGTGCACGGACGCGTTCCTGTTCTTCAAAATCGTCGTTGGGATTGGATTTGGCGGGGAAGAAGAGGGCATCGTAGGATGGGCACGGGGAGGACGTGCGATCGGTGGAGGGGCGGGGGAGGAGAGGAGAGTCGGGACGGTCGATGGAGAGGCCTCTGTGAGCACCGAGGGACGAGGAGGGGGAAGGAGAGGGAGGACGAGATGAGGCAAAAGGGCGATGGGCGTGCTCGGAGAGGACAAAGTCGTACTGGTGTTCGATCCAGGAGTGTACGCGAGCGTTGCGGGAAGTGGCCGAGTCGGAGAGTAGCTGAGCGAGCAAAGCAGAATAGGCCGCGTCGTCTTCGGACATGAACTGCATCGGGACGAGCATGGAAGAAAAAAAAAGAAAAAAAAAGAGAGAGAGAGAGAGAGCCATTTTATGCTCTCAAACGCGAGCTCGCATATCGACGCGACTCAACCGAGCCAGTCCCTCGGGGACACCCCCGTCGATTAGGTCATGAAGACCCCCTTGGGATGGCAAATCCATCCCAAAGGACTAGATATCATAGACCATGCATAACTCACCAGACTAACACTCGAGGACCTCGCTCGTCGTCGTCGTCGTCGTCGTCGATATTTTCTACTGTGCTCACCGTCGAACACGGCTCCGAGCGACGGCCCCGGTCGCCTACATGAGCCATGAGGACGGTGCGGTACGTAAAGCCGTCCCTCGTCACCATCATTTGCCAATATACATGCTACCATACATACACCATCCCCCGTCCCCGTCCCCGTTTCAGCCGTCACCGCCCCCGCGTCCGTCGACTGCCAATCTGTCAATCACACCCTTGACTCTTTGCTTTTTTTTTTCGCCCTCAATCAACGCTCTTTTCGTCGCTTGTCATATAGCTACCGTGAGAGAGACACGATTCATTCCAATACATTATATGCCCTACTTCATTTCGTTTCGACCCATGCTCGCCCACCGCATCTATTTCTCGTTACCCTACACACGGTGACATTTTACTCTATTCGTACGTGGCAGATACCCGTCCGCTAGCCATCCACAAACGGTCAACGTCACCCCCGTCCCTGTGGCTAAGCGCTTGCACCTGAGATTAGCTATCCCGTTCCCCGTCAGACAAAGATCCAATCCAACGCGCCCCGACGCGCAGACACTTGACGGCTTCGGACACTGTACATACACGTTCGATCCACATGAGAGACCCAACCTTTTTTTTTTTTTTTTCGAATCGACGCCAAAATCGTGACCGTGCACGTTGAAAAGATTGCAGGGTTCTCTCTTCTCCCACAATGAAAAAAAGACGGGCCGATCGGGTCGCGGGTGACCGTACTGCTAGTTCCGCTGAGAACCCATCGATCGTCCTCCCCGTCGCGTGGTGGCCATGCGACCCGTACTTGCTCAAAACCCCACAACCGGCAAAAATGGCCCATTGACATGGACATCCCAGGCCCTGTTCAATTTTTTTTTTCTTATGACGGCTGTCGTTCCTGCTACATATGTACCTGAGCAGCAGTGCACGTCCGCCTCTCACACGACAGAGGGGGAAAAAAAAATTGGAATGGAAAAATGCTACTCAAACTACGATCCGATCGGACTCTGAAGTTTGGATTCGGTTCCCCGTCCACCCACTCTGGCTTAGAAACGCCCTCTCTCTCTCACCTCAGGTGCGAGTGCGCCTTGTTCCCTCCCCTGAAATAATGACCGACATTCGCCATTTCCGTGCCCACCTCGACGTGCGTATGAACACGATCAATGAACGGCGCGGTCGGAGCACCGTGAACATGTCCACCCGTCTTCCTGATGTGGGGCCCGTTGCCGCGCACAAGCCCCATTGCGCGTTCCGTCCAGTCTCTCGGAACAAGAAGATGCTCATCGCACACGCGCCTGCCCTCGACCCCGAGAAGCACACCCACCACCCAGTGGTCGATTTTAGAGGGGGAGAACCACCAGCGTCGGAACAATAATGAAAAGAAGGCCGCGAATGCTTTCTTTCCGCGTTCGTGCAGTGAAGAACCGACACTGCGAACGCTCGGTAAGGCCCGTGGTAGAACGAACACGGATCGCCAGCCGTGATGTTCGGCGCGCATGTGCGGGCACAAGTGAGCAACGCGCCCGCGGATCGATAGTGCATGCCTTCCCAGCTTGACGTATGCAGGCGAGTTTCCAATGCCAGCCAGGACGTACGTTCGCACCGTTGGACTTCGCATCTTCAAAACTACCTCCCCCGCAAACGGAGCTAGTCGTGCACGTACAAAGGTTTGGGGTCGAGAACTCCAGCGTATGCCACTGGTCGACGATGTAAAGAGTTTGGCTTGATCGCGTGGTTATGCCAGGCGAGCGGCGGGCCGCTCTGGCACTAGAAACCCTCAGTCAGCTTGGGGTCCGTCTGAGTCGCCGTCCAACATTCTGCCGCCCCGCGGGTCTATCTCGATCATATACTTGTCCGAGTAAGTAACTGCAAGTTGTCGCAGTTGCGGTGCAGAACGCATGCGCCGCTATCCGTGAGTCTATCTTGGACGTGGCAGCGGAATATGATATAGTGAGTCTTCTGAGGATTTGAAGTGGTCCTAAACCATTGGTTACCTCGGTTACCAGCTAGCCGATTCCCTGAAGGTCGCCGGCTTTCCGAGAGATGCAGGACGGGCTTTCCGGCACTCACACCTCCCCGAGTGGCCGCTACCGTGAATCGCCGTTCTCTTTCTCTCCTCTTTTTTTTTTTTTTCTATTCGAAACGCGTCCCTGTCCGAGCAAACCCTTGGAGATAAGTTCAGAGCGGCCTATGTACTCTCAGGGTGCATTTATACTGTACGACGCATCGTGCATGATGGGAACGTCCGATGCGTTCGCTCCCGCGCGCCGGACCTTCTGCGGTGTCTTTTCGAGCCCGAAAGTGGGGTGCGGAGCGCGCGAGCCTCGACTATGATAGGTGTTGCCCCCTTCTGTGACCAAGGTCGTGCGTTGGATTCGGACAATGGTCATCAGTACTTGTTCGTGTTGGATGATCATCCTCGGCAACGTATGGGAATGCAGATGGAGAAGGGTTGCACATGGCCTCTAATAGAACGCAAACGGCAGAGACAACGCACTCACGACATGGACTCACATGCACCTCCCTTGCACAGGCCGATGGGCAACGCAGCGGCTGACTGTAAACATTTCACGAACAGGTACATACGCTCGGCAAACAAGAATAAGATCTTTCTCTGGTTCCGAATTCATTTACGCCCAAGCAGACATATGGAGTTGGAGAGCCTCCACGTGGAGACCGACGCGTTTCCATTCCCTCTGCGAGCCTGATCTCCAACGCGAGACCCTTTTTCGAAACGCGGTCAATCTGACTGAGATAGTCGGTGTCAAAAAAACGTACACATGTATCACACCGTCCTGATGACAAACGTCCTCTCCCCCACATCACATATGGCGCCCATTTCGCTCGACGTTTTTATTTGTTTTGTTTTTTTTGGCCGTCTTAGTATTTCTTCAGTTTTCGTTCACCGACGCATCGCCTCCGAGTTGCGGAAAATGGAGAGCTTCGTTTGCGACACCGTCCCACCCCACATGCGATCCGTTGCCGGAGACGCGCGTGACAGATGCTTGTCTGCTGTCAGTGAGGTGTGTGTGTGTGGGGGGGCTCGCATGACTCAGATCAGGCTCGCTGGCGTCTCAAAGGCAGCAGCCGAGTCGCATAGTACGACGGCGGTGGTCGGACGTCGCGCGCGCGCGCGTACCACAGTACAAGACTGTCAGTACAGTACAACGCCATATATACGTGGTGGCGTTGCGACGAAGGCTGTACCCCAAAACCTCGACAGTGTTGTGTGATGCTGACAAGTCGGATGCGGTGGTGGGCGACGAAACAAGAGTCCTCTCTCGCAAACGAGTTCGCGCGCCGCGTAGTATGTAGTGCTTACATGCGTCGCTAAGGCGTGCCAGGGCTCGGTAGTTGAGCATTCCCCCCCTCCCCCGGACAGCAACACTTGGTGACACTGTGCGGCGTTCGTCAGATGGCCCGCGCGTATCAGTCAAAGCGCGCACTCCGGGATTGGCCAACGATATACCGGTGCAGGCGGTCTCGTCGGGGAGAAGAAGACCGGGGGCACGCGCACCTAGGTCGCATCTCGGGAGTGAAATACTCCCGGCCAGGATGCTGGGGACGAGTTGGGGACACAGGTGCGATAGGTGCGACCGAACCCGAGCAAAGGGGATGCGTTTGCCACGATAACGGGATGGGAAGAGCGCTTCGTCTTGGGTCGCAGACTGGAACAGGTCCATCATGCAGCCGGTATAGAAATAATGACCACAGGGAGCGTAGATCGCCATGCCAGTGGTAGGACCCTGAAAGACAACGCAATTGTCACAGTGAACATCTCTCAGAACGCGAGTCGGTGTCAACAGATCTGGAAACAGGCGCACCGACGAATAGCCAGTCAGCAAGTGTTCGTCGTACCGAAAATAATTTTGAGCCGAACAGCCGGCCGATCAGAGAAGAGATTCAACGTCATCGCAGTGTGCAATGCATTTTCTGAACGACAGACGCGCCGAGCTGGCGAACAAACGAGGATCATACTACTATAACCTGATGGGTCGTTTTCTTTGGCCTCTGCTCTTTGGAAAGTTCCTCGAGTGAATGTTGGAGAAGTAGACATGACATCCTCTCCGTCGGTACTCTCTTCGAACTCTGTCCTCGAGTGATGTTGAAGTAGCGTCCACCCGTCCGAGGTAAAATGGCGCTTACACTGGAACTTCCATCAGCACTTGCATCCGTGGATGTCCGGTTGCCTCTTCAAGCGATGTTTGTTGATCGGAAACAAGAGGCGAACTCACTCAACGTCCTCTCCGTCCGTCATCTGTCGCACCAGACCCCAATCTTTATTTACGCCCGCCAAGTTCGTGCACCTGTTCCAGTAAGTGGATCTGGCCAAGTCGCAATTCGACGATGGCGGGCCGTTCTGCACCTTGTACGCGAAGAATATGTACAACTGGAGACCCACCGTGGCTAGCGGCGGGAAACACTGAGATATCAAGCGAGCAGAACTGGACCATGATCTATAGGGCAATTACGAGGTGCAAAGACAAGGTGAACTACTCCTATTTCGGCGCGGCGCGGCGAGATATATACTGTGCTGCACGTGATCTAAGAGTGCCAAACTAAAGCGGGCTTACAACAGCCCGCAGATCTGATTGGGGCCGGGCTGGTTCAAGAGTAGCGTGAATTATTCGATCGATTTTATGGCCATGATGGCAAATTAGGAGAGCGAATAGTCATCGTTGTCGGTGGTGTCTGGGAGTAACTTGAACGGTGCAAATATGAATGCATCATGCAGGCTGTCCCTAGACACTGCGCGCCTAACGGATGTCGTTGGATGTACTACTCGCCTCGAAAAGCCGGACATCAAGCAAATGCTCATTGGTATTTTGTTGGCGAGGTAGGAACATCCACAGGCGACGTTTGGGCCAGTCTGCAAGCGCACTGGCGAGCTCATGTTCAATGTAGTCAATCCAACTCGAGTCCCTCGTCCCTGCGGGTTGACTAGTATAACAAGTCATCCCTAGCCCCTGGCGGGTGTCGAACGTACGAGCGATGATTGCATGCCTGAGCGACTGTCATGCCTGTAGCGCCTCCCTCGTGACTGAGCGGTCGAAGCCCATACCTATCAATATTTGAATGTCAAAGACAGCTCGGCCTACGGTGTACCTCAGCTAGAGAGCGCTGGTGGTAGGGAAAATAGGAGGGATTATCATCTACCACGAAGATTGGACGTGGCTGGTTTACCAGGGACGCCACCAACGATGCCATGGAATACGGACAGTTGTCGCGCTGCCCAGCGGAAAGAACTGGTATGAATACGCAACCTCATGAGAAGCCTCGATTGAACGGACTGGGGTGGCTGGCGTTGTTTTCGCTGAAGGATGGAGGCTTCACGGTCTCGGGGCGGCGATGAATCTGAGGCTGGAAAACATGAGGGCCAAGGTATATCAGGGTGTAGCAACGTGTGTGGAGTCAAGGTGCACCTTGACCCTATACCCTCACCATCATATTGTGGCCCAGGCGTTAACAATGGCTGGTGCGTGCTTCCAAGCAATGGACTCGGTGATGGACTGACCGTTGGACAAGAACCCCCACTGATTGAAATCAATCACCATGACTACCTACAGGCATTGACGTTCTCCACAAATGGCGAGTACCTCCTCGGTGGCACTACAAGGGAGATTCAGGTGTGGCGAGTAAAAGATGGTAAAGAGGTGGTAAGACTGGAAGCGGGCGATGTCCAGTGTCTGGTCATGTCCTCGGATGGCAGATGGATCGCAGCGGGGACGAAAGAGGGCGAGACTTTCGTGTGGGACGCAAACATACACCAAAAAGTCATCAAGCATAAGAGGAGGGGTAGCTACTCCGTTGTCGTCGACTTCTCACCTGACGGGACAAGACTCGTTTCGGCATCGGGGAGGGTGATCCTTTTTGACATAGCCACATGCAAACAGATACACACACTCTCCACTCGTGGCCACTGGAGCGTCGTCGCCGCAAAGTACTCACCGCAGGGAGATTGCATCGCGACAGCCACTCCGAGTTCCGTCTGCATCTGGGACAGCGACGATGGTCGTTTACTCTTCGACATCTCAGTGGGAGTGATCCCAGATCTGAACAAAGGTCTCGTCTGGCTCAAAGACCACCTTCTCGTCGCATCTAGCGACAAAATCAAGCAACTCAATGCGTCGACCGGTTCGATAGTGTCCGAGTGGCCAGTTCCTGTGGACAGCACTTCATGCATAGCTGTACTCAAACGAAGAGAATTCATCGCGTATTCGACAGGGAATACCGTCACATTTCGGGACAGAGGCACTCACATCCAGCTGGGAGTCATCCGACACACCGAAAACATTGCCTTCATCGCACTCTCGCCAGACAACCGGAGCATCGCCATTGGTGGATTGTCGGGGGAAACCGCCGTCCATCGTTTGTCTGTGAGCATCCTGTCTGGGTTATCCTTGGTACTGCACATGAATAACTTTCTTGCCCTGTTCAAGGATCTCCTCCCTTCTGTTTTTCTACAACACGCACCACAAGAACTCGACGTACAGATCGAGGACGACGTACTGGACTGTTGGATGGGCGACCAGCTTGACAATGCAGAAGCATTGTTGACTTCAATAATCTCAACACACAAACCAACTCACCATATGCTTGCAAATAGAGCCATCGTGCGAGCACGTCTAGGAAAGTGGGAAAGTGCTATCTCAGACGCTAAAAAGGTGTCTCTTATGTCGTTTTCACTTACCCCAGTGCTGATCTTGAATTTGGCCTAGTCCCTTGAAATCCAGGAATCCGCTATAGGCTATATCGCAAAGAGCGTCGCCCTTGTCGGAATTAGGAAAAAGGACGACGCATTTCGCGCATGTGACATTGCCCTCTGGCGCCTCCATTCAAAGGATGATCCTTTCCCCCTTTTGATCAAGGCATGCATCCCGTATTCTTGACTTTTGTCATCTCCTTATCTCCCCTAGGCCGTCATCGTATTCATGGCTGGGGAACATAAAGACGCGATAGCGCGGATAGATGACATCATCCCTTTCACGTCCTCGACTTCAACATGCTACGCAGTTCAGGTACGTACATAGTGCACCACGAGAGTAGTACCACTTCTCATATCTCTCCTAGTCATATATGCTCATGCTCATGGCCGACTTGTGCATGGAGAAAGGCGATTACAACGGGGCAATACAATTTCTTGAGCGTGCAGCAGGCCAAGTGCGGCCCATCACCGCGGTAATGCGCTTCATCTCTTTGGTGAGCTCCCTCATTCGACCGCATCGAAACCGTTCATGACCCCGAGATAGATATTGGGGTGGACGTTCGATAACCTCAAAGTCACGATTCTACAACGTCTTTGTGAGGCCCTCTATCCTTCAGGCCGCGTCAAGGAGGCTGGGGAGTGTCTTCTGACGATGTTCAATACCATTAAGGAGGATGTGGACGGAATGGGTTTGATTACGGCATGGGTTTCTGGCGAGTTATATGATCTGTTTTGCAGGGAACTGCGATTGACATGTCGAGATAGACTTCTTGCGACGATGTCTCGCCGCCTCTGAAAATCATGATGACGCGTCCTTTGATTCCTTAGCGCCAACACCTCTCCTCAGGGAATCGATGGAAGCTTTAGCTTCTGCTCCCCAGGCAAGTAGCTATCTTCTCGTTGTGGTCTTCACGGGATTGACGTCCGTTCCTACAGCTTACGACCATGAGAGTTGTAATTTACCGAGTTTTCTGCGATCATCTCGAAATGACTAATTGCGTAACGGAGGCAATCGAGTGTTTCTATCAAATGCAGTGTGAGCCAGCGGAGAAGACAAATATGGACAATGAGCAGATGGATTGGGTTGCAGGTGAGCAGTTGCATGCACATTCCCAGTTGGCTTCAATGAAGTAGACCTCTTAGGGTTCACGCAGCGTTGCACTCGAAAACTGGAACACTTTGGGGACGTGGCGGTGAATGCACAACGACACGAGGAAGCCATCTCTCAGTATTCAACCGC
Source organism: Guyanaporus albipodus (assembly GCA_038088995.1). Classification (NCBI taxonomy): domain Eukaryota; kingdom Fungi; phylum Basidiomycota; class Agaricomycetes; order Boletales; family Boletaceae; genus Guyanaporus; species Guyanaporus albipodus. The sequence continues at coordinate 23,079 of JBBPKA010000196.1, forward strand.
ACTGTCTCTTGTTCCCAGTTCCCCACAATCACAATCACTGCTTGCAAAACGGAGCAGGGCGCATGCTGGTATGATGTCATGGAAAGACGCATTGAATGACGCAAATGAAGTATTCCATCTTCATACTGGCACAAGTAATCCTTGTTGATGCAATTTGGCCAGGCAATTTCGCTCGATCCGTCCCATCCGTCGGGCCATGAAAGCAAATATATAGCTTTACGAGGTGCAGGATCCTACAGTGATGCAATTAACACATTCGAGATGATGCTTTCGGTGATGTCACAGTCATCCGATCCTGATGTCTGTAGTGAGTACGACAACCCATACTGTCTTTTTCTCTCAGAGATGTTCTCGTAGAGCGCTATCGCAGTTACGAAGAGGTCAAGGTAGCGGTTCGGGCTGCTATCAAGAATGCCATGCGCAAATTACCACCCAGGCTCATAAATACTGATTCTGGTCGTCTCATGGATAAGTATTCACAAGAACGAATATTCGAATCAGAGCCAGTATTTCTAGACTTGGTCTCCTCTGCGACGACTTCTGTTGATCACCCGCGCATTGAACGTGAAGTGGCAGACTACTACCGTTATGCAATGTTTTCGCACAAGTGGGAAGGGGTCGGTGAACCGCTCTTTGAAAAAATCATCCAGATCATTGTTTATGACCTCGAGGAGACTCTCCCGCATGACAAGCTGAAGATGTTCTGCAAGATTGCACGGGATTTAGGGATTCGATGGGCATGGAGTGACACTTGTTGTATCAACAAGGGAGATCATTTTGAGCTTCAAGAGGCCCTAGTGATGATGTTTGGGTGGTACGAAGGGGGTGCAGTGACAATTGTGTCACTCCGTGGGGTTCATTCTCCATCAAAGCGCGGTGACCTGACGAAGAGTATTTGGAACACGCGAGCCTGGACTTATCAGGAATACCATGCTTCGAAGGTCGTCCGTTTCTATACCCAGGACTGGAAGCCGTACCTGGACCTGGACATGTGGAACCACAAGGAGTCTCCTGAGATCGTCGCAGAAATGGAGGAGGCGACTGGGGTGTCAGCGCGAACGTTGATGGAACTTCGCCCAGGATTGGACAATATTCGCGAGAAGCTACGTCTCGCTTCGACACGGCAAACAACACGGGTCGAGGATGAAGCATATTCACTTCTCGGTATCTTCTCAATGTCATTGCCAGTCGTGTATGGAGAGGGGGACAAGGCGCTCGGGCGATTCCTCGCACAGCTCCTAACGAGCTCAGGAGATGCAAGTATTCTCGCTTGGACAGGGCGGTCTGGGAGCTTCAATAGCTGTCTCCCTTCCAATATTATTTCATTCAACCAACTGCCAACAACACACTTTCCACAGGCTCTCGACCATATCAAAATGGACAAGAGTGTTTCCAGGTTACGGAGCTCATTTAATCCTACCTTTCTTGTGAGCCTATATGATCGACTCCATGGGCTCCAGGTGCCAATGTTTACATGGCAACGGATGAAACTCCCGTGCATCGTGTTCAAACTCTGGCATTTGGCAGTTTCTCAAGGTAGTTCTGGTCAAGTTTTCCGAGCGAAGATATGCGCTGGGCGCGTGCAGATTACGAGCGAGGAGGATCTGACCCAGTTTAGTTCTCTATATCTTGCTCATCCCTGGATCGATGCTCTACTCGACCAGCACGCCACAGGAAATGTGGAAACATTGGAAACTGAAGAGGATATAGACGATGATGATTTCATTGACAGCGAATCCGACACGGCACCAATGGGGTCTGAAACGCACGCAGGACGAAGCCAATCCGCGCCCGACGAATCATCCACAGAAAGGCAGACCCGAGCGCTGGAGGCAATTGTTCGGCTGAGCCAGCCCTTTTGGGCGCTGTTGCTTGTGTCGGGGGGCAGAGGGGTGTATAAGAGGGTCGCTACGCAGGGTATGATCAGAGCCCGGATAGAGATCGCACCTGCGAGATTGGACAGGCTAATCAACTGTGTAGATACGGTGGACGTGCTGTGAGGAAGTGCTTTTCCTTTGCAGACCTTCTCTCTTTTCGATGCTGTTATTGTCAGCCCTATGACTTTGGGCTCTTTGTTTTGTTTCTCATCTTCGATCCCCTCCGCAATTGAATGCCAGTTGAATGATTCTCAAGTTTGAAACAATGTGCTCTCGCCTCCCTTCAGTTGAAATGCTTGCGTGATTCCGCTCGGACCACAAACTCAAGCTCTTCCTCGCTGCGATATATACCCATCTGCCACGTTACAGACGGCTTGGCAAAAAAAAGTCCAGAGCAAGGAACTCCCGACGAGTTCTGACGAGGCGCGAGGTCAATCTACGAACTCATAAACACATGATCTAGCAGTCTCTGACAGTCTCCTCCGGCATCTATTTCTCTGGCGAGTCGGCTGGTACATGTGCCACCGTGCCATGTGCCAGTGTTACACCTTAAGTTCATACTAGGGTAGAAACTCCCCAATGATCACAAAAGTGATAATATTCTGCAACTAGGGATTTGTACTCTGACAGGCTCTGGTTATATACTATGTATCTTGTGGTGTGATATCATTACATGTGGAAAATGCACATAACTATATCAGTATTCTAGAATGTTTGAGACTCAGAATACTATGTGGGTCATGAAAGAATGAAGAAAAGAGACAGGTGTGACATTACCCCCTTTTTAGAGTTGACCATCCCAGACAATGATACTTTAGGGATTCTTGGAAGGCTAGGGATTTAGGGGAAATGAGTACCAATGTGGTTGGCATGGAAAAAGGGATGTTTCTGCAAATAGAACATTTTTAGAGGAGATTGGAGTCAAGAGTGCAGTTTTGAATAGGTATGATTATATGTGTATGAGGGGCAGTTAGATTTCAGTGGTGGAATTCTCTAATTGCATTAGTGGCATGATGTAATTCAGATACTTTGATTCATTCTTGCTTCTCTCAAGAAAAACCATTCTAGTGGATAAAATACTCCAATTAATCACACTTAGCCCTGGAGTTGACTACATATTCCACTTCCTGTTCTTTATTTCTGTTAATTATATCCAAAGGTGGGGAAATTTGTTATTGAGAGAGGAATTGTTCTTTGGTAAATGGAAACAATTTACTCTTATTGAAAACAGGGTGGATTGACTGCCATTTTGGATCTACTTTGAGTTTATAGGCTTCATTTTCAATTTTCTTTGTCACAAAGAAGGGGTCATAATATTTGTCATTAAGTTTTTTGGTTGGTCAATTGGTTTTAATAAAAAAGGCATCCACTAATACAAGATTGCCAAGGGCAAATCTTGGTTTTTCTTTAGCATGTTTATCATGACTCTCTTTTATTTGCTGGGCTGTCTTTTTTAAGTTTTCTTCCATTTCTTTTCATATTTTATTCATCCTTATTACAAACTGTTCTACAGATTCATTTTTTATTTGAACTTGATGATTTGTGTAAATGGTTGGTTGGTGTCTATAATTAAGGATGAAGGGGGAGTATCCTATAGCTTCTGATATCCTTTGATTTAGTGTGAACTTTGTAATCAGGAGCCAATTTGCCCAGTCATTCTGTCTGTGATTTATATAAATATATAGGTATTTTTCCACCATTATATTCATCCTTTCTATTTGTCCATCTATTTGTGAATAATATGTAGTAAATGAGTTTAATTTAATGCTAAGTAGTTTAGAGAGATTATTCATAAAAGAAGAAACAAATTGCAAACCTCTATCTGATATAATTACTATATAATTTAAATATATTGTTTTTGTATATTTCTGCTACTCTTGCTGATGTTATGTTATTTGAGGCAAGGAACATATGAGTCATTTTTAAGAATTTATCTACTATAGCTAATATTGCATTATATCTTTTTAATTTAGAAAGAGGTCCAATAATATCTATGTTATGATAGACTTGGATAGAATCTGGAATAATCCCTATGAATATTTAGAAAGGGTACAAAGTCAAGGATTCAGCCTAGCAACTGCTATCTGAGGAACAAGGATCTGCTTGAAAAGTATTTTCCAAGAGAAAACAAAGGAGTTGGACAAGCAGAGAGCTCCCAATAGCAAGATCAAAGAGTTAGCAAGTAAAGAGCTTCCAATAGCAAGGATGAGAGGTCAAGTATCCACTCAAGGGTAGAATGAGGACCACAGAATATATTTCAAAGGTTAAGAACAAGGAGTAACAAGGAAGAAAGGAAAAAACAAGAGTAGGAAGTGAGGGACAAAAGAAGCAATTTATAAAGAAAGAGTGGGAATATTACACTCTCTCTTCTGGAATACATAGTACAATGATAATGGATATTACAAGTGGAGACTCACTTATATGTTTTCATAGAGTACTTAATAGAAGCAAGGATTATCTTGATAGAGCTTGTTTTTGAGGACAGTTGAGATGATCAAGTGAGAAGGAAAAGATAGGTATTTCTCCTTATTCTATATAGAATACAATTAGTCTGGTATTTATAGGTAAGTAGACTTTATATATATTTATGTACAATATAGATATAAGAGATAATTTGACTTATAATATTAAAGAGCATAGGATATGAGTCAAATGTCTAGAATGTTCTAGTCTAATTTATAATCAAGTGCTTACTGATATAGCAACTAAGGCTATCCTTAAGGCTGTGGTTGTTGAGTTATGATTATAACTTGACTTGAATCAATAACAACTATAAATTGCTTCATTAGATTTGTTATCCTAATAATTAATCAATTTGTTGACTATTAGCACTTTTAACAATTTATATACTATTGTACAACTGATTTAGGGCAGGCATAGAGAGTTATGGAAAGTTATGGAAAGTCATGAAATGTTTGAGGTAATAAAACAGCCAACTTACTACTTGGATCTTTCAAGATTCCAGAGGCAATATTAGACAGTTGCTAATAAGACAATAGGTAGGAAATGCTAAAGGTGTATTAATCTAAGTCAAGGTGTCCAGGGAATCTGTTACTATATCTCTAGACAGTGGGTCAACCCAGTAGAAAGTGGAAGAAACTTCAAAAAGAACAAGATTAGGGGAAATATCTTCAATTTGGCCACCTTATATACTATTCAATTAGAATTCTAAAGCAGAGCTTAATTTACATGAGGGCAGGTAAATAGATAACTGGATCATATCCTATTGGTCAGAGATAACTAATCTAATCTTTATATATGGTGCATAATAAGAGTAGCTTATGCTATTGGCTTGATAAAGCAGGGCTGTGGGTTGCTGACTGAGCAATGAGTCAGTGCTATGCTTTGATAAGTCACTATCTTGAAATAAAGGCTGCACTGGGGTCAAGGATATGATGTCAAGATAAGTGATAAGAGATAAGAATCTAGACCTTTGGCTGTATTTGATGAATCTGGACTGTGATGTTATTGATGATGTCATGGGTCTGGACATGCCCATCATGTGACTTACCATGTGATGTGGCTGTGTAAGTCACATGACCTGTGGAGACTTGAGTTGGAGAGAATAAAGATGAGAATATGGGAAAAATAGTAAAAAAATAGTAATAAAAGAAAAGAAGATATATAGTGTTTGTAACAGGTAAAGTTATGTGCTGATGAAGTATTGGGGTTATGACTTAGCAAAGATGAGTCAGCACATTAGTAAGAAAAGAAATAAAAATTTAAGTGAGGATTAAACTCTCATATTAGTTTGATGGTGAAAGAAAAGAAAGAAAAAAGAGAGAAATATAATAATCTACTGTAATGATGTTCTAGGGGGTTTTGGGTGCATCATGTTGGTATAGCAGGATTGTTTGTTACATATTTTTTGTCTTTGTTTTCTAGCATATACTACATCCTTTTATAAACCTTTCTACATTTTTTCTTATATTTGACTAATAATAAGAGTTTTTTAGTAGTGAAAGTGTCCTTTTTACTTCTGGATGTTCTGTAATTGGGTAGTTATGGAACTGCTGGAGTATTTTTTCTTATAGTTTTGGAAGTTTTGGAATGTATGTTTTATCTTTTTATAATACAAGTTCTTGTTTATTTACTGTTTATTATGAGTGTTCTTTCTTTAATTACTACTTTACCTTTGATTCAATTATGTTGAGGGCTTCTTTGATTCTTTCTTTGGTGGTAGTGAGGGATCAGATGGAATTTTGTTGAAAAAATCTTTCAGGAAGAAGTATTGAACTGGTGTTGTCAAGTTCTACCTCCTTTTTATAGTCTGGTCTCTGGAACCAAGGGTCTGCCAGATTGGTTTGGTCCAGGTGATGTATAAATATAAAGTTATATTCTTGTATGTTCTGTTGCCATTATGCTTGCCTTCAGGACAAGTCTTGTGGTTTTGAAAGAATTCAAAATTCCAGTAGTCAGTCCAGATCTTGAATAGGTGGATAGTACCTAGTAGGTATTGTTGCCATTTTTTTTAGTACAAATATTATTCCTAGCATTTCCAAGTTGCTTGCATGGTAATTTCTTTCTGCTTTTAGTAGTGACTGCAAAATAAAGGTAATTGATTGTCATATCTCTCCTTGTCTTTGGAACAAGACTGTATCTAGTCCAAATTCTAATCTATCAGTTTATATACAATATGACATATTATTGATTGGGATTGCTAGTTTGGTTGTATTATTCAAGGCTTGTTTGAGTTGTTTGAAAGCCTTGGTGCAGTTTTCTGTCCATGTGAATTCACACTTTTTGGATGTTAGTACATTAAGTAGTTTGGCATGTATTGTGAAATCTTGGATGAACCTTTGGTAGAAGTTTAGGAATCTAAGAAATCCATATAGTTGTTTGCAAGTGGAGGGGACAGGTCACTCAAGAATGGCTTTTATTTTTAGGAGATCTATTACTATGTTGTTTTCAAAGACAATTAATCCAAGATATTCAATTTCTGTCTGTTCAAATTCATATTTTTTGTATTTGAAAGACAATTTATTTTCCCTCATTATATGCAGGACCTCCTATACTATATTTTGGTGTTCTTCTAGAGTTTTTATATAAATTATGATATCATCCATGTATACTATTACAGTGCTATTATTTATTAGGATATGGAATAGATGATTCATGTATATCTGGAAGATGGCAGGGGAGTTCATGAGTCCAAAGAACATTACTAATGGTTTAAATAAGCCTCTATTAGTTCTAAAGGCTGCTTTCCATTCATCTCCTTCCTTTATACAAATATTATTATATTTCCATCTAATATTGAGCTTGGTAAAGTATTTGGCATCTTTTAATTTGTCTACTAGCTCTTTGATTAGTGGGAGGAGATATCTATTTTGAACTATTATCATGTTCAGTTTTCAATAGTTTTATATAGATCTGAGTTTTTCATTTTTTTTTTTACAAAGAAGAAAGGAAATACAAAAGGAGATTTGGATGATCTGATTTGTCCACTTGATAGATTTTCTTCTAGAAAAAGATCAAGTTTCTTTTACTCCTGGAGGGATAAATTGTAGGTTTTGCAATTGATAATATAGTTTCTTGGTGTTAATTCAATCATATGGTTTCATGGCCAGTAAAATGGTAGTTCATCAAATATTTCTTTGGTGAATACATTCTAATACTCATGATAGTTGGATGGCACCACTTCCTTGAAGGTTTTCTTTTCCTTGGATAGATTGGCTGCTGCAACTACATCAGTAGCAACATTACAGAGATAGATTTCAATATCAATTTGAAAGATGTAATCAGGAGTAGTGTTGGTATCTTTATCTTCTTCCACTTTGATCAATCCAGGTATGTGGTTATTTTGACATCTAAATCTGATTGAGGCTTCTTGCCAATCAATGTTAGAGTTGTATGTTTTGAGCCAATTGTATCTCATAAATATCTTGTTGATTTCTAATATGATTATAGCCAACATGATTTGTTCATGGTAATCATAAATCTGGATGTTTGCTACCATAAATTCTTCAATTTGTCCTTTTACATTTGGAGATCCATTGGTGTTATATATTGAAATTGGTCTAGGTAATTTATATACAGATAATCCTTTTTTTTGTATAAATAATTTGTCTATACTAGATCCTATATATTCTAAGTTTATTAGGGCTTTTATTTCAAAACTCCTTTCATCAGTGGATTGAAGAATTGCTTTGACTTCTAGGAAATTTGTTCATGCCTTTTTAGATTTGAATATGAACTTGGATTTTTTTTGTAACTCCCTTAATACCCAGATGGCCATTTTATTGTTTATTTTCTTTATCTGTTCAATCAAGGAATTGTTAATTTCCTTACTTCTGCTTGGATAAATAAAGGTTTATAGGTGTCTTTGGGTTTTTACATTATTTCCTTTGTTAATCTTGGTTTTGATCCATTTCATGGATTATGGATCTATTGTGTCCAGTTAATTTTGTCTTTTTTGGCTGAGTTCTGTTATATTTTTTCTAAAGAGCACTGGCTTATTCAGAGGAGGCTTCCTCTACTTGGAGTTTCTTTAGGATTTGATACTGTTTCTTGCTGTACTCCACATCACAAGTCACAGCTCTTATTCCTATTGATTTAAATTTGTTTTTACCTTTTTCTATTTCCAAAAGGATATTTACTTCCTTTATTTCAATACAGTGAGTCTTTTTAATTATTAGTTGAGTGATTTTGTCACCTTCTGTGACTTTGAATGACTTAGTTCCTTGATTTATTAGAAGGACTAATAAATCCCTTCTATAATTGGAATCTATAACACCTGCTCCCATATGTATTTGCTTTTTTACAACTAATCCACTTCTTGAGGCAATTTGTCTATATATATCTTTTGAGATTGCACACTGTATGTTTGTATTTACCACAGCTTGGGATAGCAGTGATATTTCTTTTTCTTCAGAAACAAATAGATCTAGACCAGTTGCTTTCTTATTTCCCTGTTTTGGTAGTTTTGCTTTTGGAAATGATTGTCTTATGAGCAACACATAGATAGTCTCACTTTCAAAGTATTTTGTTTGTTCAATTTCAAAAATATTATATTTATTGAACAAAATTACATTTTCAAGACTAGATCAACTCTTTTTATCTAATCTTGCTCTACAAAATTCTCAAATTTAGCTTTAAGAGCTCAATTCTCTATTCAAATCTTTTTTAGCTATTTCATCATCACCTTTAGGGTGGTCTCCTGTGTTGTGACTTCATGAATTTGCTGTTACAGTTTGAAATATGCTTTGCAGGACCATGGATCTCCACAGTACATACAAACACTTTTGGTCTAGGCTATATCTATGTTCATTAGAACATTTTGATCTTCATATATACAAGGCTGGTTGCTGTACAGAGCTTGGAGTACAGAAGATGAGAAGAAGGCTTTAGGAATGGTATCTTTTGTTTCTATCTGCTCCCAATACTCTTGTTGGAAAGTACTGAAAGGATTTCTCTTTTGGAACTCCTGGAGATGGAATTGGGAAAAGTATTCTACTTCATGTTTCCAATTATTGATCTCTGTCAAGACTGATCTGCCTTTGTTAGAGCAGACTTCCATGCTGAGAAGCTTATATTATTAAGAAAGACAAGAGTAGCTCACTTGACATATTCAACAACTTTGTTTCTAATGCTGTTGTACATTAAGTTCACAAGCATACACTTGTGGGTTCTTGTATTCCAGTTGGCTTCTATAATGAGATATTTCATTCAAACAAAGAAGTTCTCAACTGTCTTTATTTTTTCTTGTTTGATTGCCAATAGTTTTTTTTCAATATGATGATTTAGAGCAACCAGTTGAAATATGTGGACCAAGTGCTGCTGGAATTGCCATAAGAACTCTGCTTGGTCCAGGTACTCAATAGAGTACAAATCAACAAGTCAGTCTGCTGTGTTATTTCCCTTCATGTACAAAAGAATGATCAAGATTGCCTCCCAATCAGATGATTACCAGTTAAAGCCTTGTAGATAGAGGCTGATCTGCCTCTGCCATGATACAAATTTTTCTTTGTCCCTAGTAAAGTCATTGGAGCATGCAACTATGGATTTCTCTAGTGGCCACTACTCAGCCAGTTTAAGAAATCAGTCTCACAAGAGGAAAAAGATCCTATGAGACTGTGGAAAGAGAATTAGAATGTAGGCTGGCCATACTGCAAAGAAGAAGATTAGCTAAGATCAGGCTGGATGTCAATTCTCAGCCCTTGATGCTTTCATAAAGCAAAGTGGTAAAAAGAGTGGTGGGACCCACCATAATAGAAGTGGTTGTGATTCAGCTATAGATGGTTTGATTTGATATACATAATATCAGATGATATATTGATCAATGAATTAAATATGTATGTCATCCTTGGTATTGTATTCTCTTTCAGTGGGGGGGTAGAGACAGTGAAAAGAGATGATTCTTTCAAAGAGATGAACTCTCTGGTTTGACTCTAAAAAGTGGAATTTTGTTTAATGGACATGGTGAGGGTAGATAGTAAAAGTGTAAGATGGAGATGATAGGAGGGTGAGCTTTTGTAGTGGCTTTCTATAAATCAAAATCTTAATTTGCAAGAGACAAAAATATATGGAAGAAGAGAGGTTGAAATCTAATATAATAATTTGACTGCTAGTCCTTGAAATGGCCAACTTACTATTTAAATCTTGCTAGACTCCAATAGCAATATTGATTGTATGCAATAAAATAATAGGCTAGTGGTGCTGAAGTAAGCATCAACCTGAGTCTAGGTGTTCAGGAAATTTGCCACTATACCTCTGAATAATGGAGATTACCCAATAGAAAATGGGAGAAACTCCAAGAAGGACAAGATTGGGAAGAATGTCTCTAGTTTGACTATCTTATATACTATTCAATTAGAACTCCAAAGCAGAGCTTTAATATACATTAGAATAGATAATAGATAATTGGATCATATCCTATTGGTCAGAGATAACTAACCTAACCTTTGCATATAGTACAATATAAGAGTGACTTGTATCATTGGCTTGATAAAGCAGGACTGTGGGTTGCTGACTGAGTGATGATTTAGTGCTGTGCTTTTTAATAAGTCACTGTCTGAGATAAAGGTTGCACTGGAACTAGAATATAATATTATAGATAAGTGATAAGAGATAAGAGTCTAGATTGTTGGCTGTGTTGATGGGTCTAGGTTGTGATGTTATTGATGATGTCATGGGTCTAGGTGTACCCATCATGTGATGTGGCTGTGTAATTCATATGACCTATGGGGACTTGAGCTGAAGAGAATGAAGAAAAAAGTATGAGAAAAATAATGGAAAAATAGTAATAAAATAAGGGAGCTACATAGTATTCATAAGCATTCATAACAGTCCTTTCATGTTTCTACTTAGCAATTCTCATTTTTACACTTAGTTTCACCTCCAACAGATATAAAGAGCTACTTTTTGAAGCCATGCACTAGATATAAAGAATAGCTTTTCAAAAGCTAATTAAAATAGATAACAATCTTAGTAAAGTGCTTTGATTGGGAAAGAGAGAGATGTTGAATAGAGGAGGTGTCTAATATACTTGAATAGGTAGGATCATAGAAATATCTGTATGATGTTTATAGTACTAGAGATGACTGATAATCATATAAATTGCAAGAAGTAGATATTGTTTCCCTTCAGATATACTTAGGCTTACAATATCTAAGAACATTTCTAGTGCATTATGGAAAATAGCAATATTATCCTTATTTATAATTCCAAATAAGTATATAAATGCAGTTGATCTAGGATTACAGTCCCTGGTGTTCACACAGCCAATGGTTCTCCTTTAACCTTGGGATCTGGGTGTATATAGTAATAGAAACAACACAAGTATTGATAGCTTGAGAAAAAGGATGGATGAATTTGTAGATCACACTTGACACTAAATATTATGAATGCTATATATTTTCCTTATTTTATTTCTATTTTTCCACTATTTTTTCCTTACTTCTTATTTTATTCTCTTCAACTTGAGTCTTTACAGGTCACATGATGGACACATCCAGACTCATGACATCATTAATGACATCATAGTCCAGATCCATCAAATATAATCAAAGGCTAGACTCTTATCTTTTATTGCTTATCTATAATATCATATCCTCAACCCAGGTGTAGCCCTTATCTCAAGATAATGACTTATCAAAGCACAGCACTAACTCATTACTTAGTCAATAATCCACAGCCCTGCTTTGTCAAGCCAATGACATAAGCTGCTCCTATCTTTTATTATATGCAAGGATTAGATTAGTTATCTCTAACCAATAGGATATGATCCAGTTATTTATTTACCTGCCCTTATGTAATTTAAGCTTTGCTTTGGAGTTCTAATTGAATAGTATATAAGGCAGCCAAACTAAAAGCATTCTCTCCAGTCTTGTCCTTCTTGAAGTTTCTCCTACTTTCTATTGGGTAATTTCCACTATCTGGAGGTATAGTGGCAGATTCCCTGGACACCTGGACTCAGGTTAACACCTACTTTAGCATTACCAGCCTATTGTCTTACTAGCATTGACTGATATTGCCTTTGGAGTCTAGCAAGATTCAAATAGTAAGTTGGCCATTTCACTGAAATAGGCAAGTGGGCAAGAGTGAGTAATGGTAGGTTAAAAGTAGAAGGATAGGGAGAAAGGTTGGAAGAGTAGTTGCAAAATAATGTTACACCTTAAGTTCACACTAGGGTAGAAATTCTCCAATGATCACAAATGTGATAATATTCTGCAACTAGGGATTTATACTCTGACAGGCTCTGGTTATATACTATGTATCTCATGGTGTGATATTATTACATGCAGAAAATGTATGTAACTATGTCAGTATTCTAGAATGTTTGAGACTCAGCATACTATGTGGGTCATGAAAGAGTGAAGGAAAGAGACAGGCATGACAACCAGTTTCAAGGCTGCCACTTTCTTGCACTGATCAATGATCACCACTTCATCTATAGGCCGCCTCTGACATGGGGAATTCATTTGTAGAGGTAAGAGAAAAATATTGAAGAGTATATATGTACGAGACGTCCGTTCGTTGTATGGTGCATATATGTACGCTGTCGTATTTCATGTATAGTGGGGCAGTGTTTAACTTATATGTTTCCAGTCGTCGAACTTCTGGAGCCTAACTTGATCTTGCGGCCTAAAGGTGGAGAGACGGCCTTGTCCGGATCACATCGTTGCTGATGCAGAGGGCTCCCACCGTTCCTTCGATGCAATGCTCGCGGGGCAGAGTCCAGATCAACATGGTACGAACCCACACCCCCAAACTATTCATCGTTTATCTCCCCTTCAAACGATGCTCGTCCCACTGTGGACACCCGCACGTCTTCCACAGCGCGCTCAAGCGAGTCTACTATTCCTATCCGACATGCGGCCGCTTCCTGGGTCCCCTCTCCGATGGCCCCTTTGACGCCACCAAGGTGTATACACCTGAATACAGAACGCGGGCGCTAGAGGTGCTCGCGCTGGCCACACTTATGGTTCATCCCGTTTCCCGTGCTATGGACGCATGATCGAGCTATATGTCAGCTCATTCCACACGACATGCCGATGTCGGGCTGTATTGTTACCTGCGTCGGTGGGTGCTGAACTCGACCTCTTTGTGCTGAAATGTTGTGAAGAGCGTCCGGGGCAGGTGCGACTGAACCCGAGTAAAAGGAATGCGTTTTCCACAATAACGGGATGGGAAGAGCGTTTCGTCTTGGGTCGCAGACTGGAACAGGTCCGTCATGCAGCCGATATGGAATAGTGACCACAGGGAGCGCGGATCGCCACACCATTGATAGGATCCTGGAAGACAACACGGTTGTGACCCGTCGGATTGTCAGCAGTATACACCCCTCAGAAAGTGAATCGGGTGTCAAAAGATCTGGAAATGGGCACACCGACAAATAACTGGTATTTTCCGCAAAGCGGCAAGTGCTCGTCGTACCGAAGATAATTTTGAGCCGATCGATCAGAGAAGAGGTCCAACATCATCGCGGGAGAAACTGTGCAATGCAATTTCTGAACGAAGAACAAGCTGAACTTATGAACGAGCTAGCATTGTGCTGCCGTTACCTGACGGGTCACGCCCGCCAAGTTCGTGCACCTGTTCCAGCAAGTGGACCTGGCCAAGTCGTGATCCGACGACGGATGGCCGTTCTGTATTCTATGTGCGAGGAATGTGTAGACCTCGTAGACCTCGTCAGATCGAGCTGGTTCAAGAGTAGGGTGAATCGTCCAATCGAGACTGTGGATGTTGGGGAAGGACTGATACTGGTTCGTAAGGCTCATCAGAAGGGCAGGTGAGGGAGGCGCTGCGGATAGATGCCAACAATGACGGCTTTGGATTATATGGCCATAATGAATAGTCATCGCTGCAATGCAGTGTGTTTGAAAGCTTGAACGGTGAACATATGAACGCACATGATGCTGCAGCTTCGGCACACACGGTCAGATCTTTCTTGTGAGCGTACTGTCCTTGGGCACTGCACGCACTCACGAACGTTTCCAAGCTGGATATCGGGCGAATGCTCTTTTTTGCTTTTTGTTGGCGAGGCAGGAACGTCTACAGATGACTTTGGGCCAGCCTTAGACAAGCGCACCGGCGAGCTCATGTTCAATGTGGTCGATCCAACTCACTGAGCGGGTTGACTAGTATAGCCAGTCATCCTCACCCCCTGGCGCACATCAAATATGCGAGCGATGACTGGATGCGTGAGTGGCTATCACACCTCCAGCGTTTCCCTCGTCACTGGGTGGTTGAAACCCATCCTGTTGATGTTTCAACGTGCGTCCTAGTCAGATAATGAGCGCTGGTGGCGGGGAGAATTGGTGAAATCTCCATCTACCAACAGGGGTGGACATGGATAGTTTACCAAGGACGTCGTTACAGTGACTGATATACAAACAATTTCGAATTGCTGCACTGCCCAGAGGTCGCCACGGGTGCGCAGTCCCATAGCTAGCGTGCGTTGGCTGAATGGATTGGGATGGCCGGCGTCTGCATTTTTGTCAAGGGACGGAAGCTTGGCGGACTTGGAGTGGCGATGATTCAGAGGCCGAGAAGCGCCGAAAACACGAGGACCGAGGTATAACGTGTGTGGAGTAGAGGCGTACCTTGACCATCTACTCTCATCATTAGACCGTGATCCTAGGCGTCAAAAATGACTGGTGCGCGCTGACAGGCATTGGAGTCGCTGATGGACTCATCATTGGACAAGAACACCGGGTTTCACCAATTGAAATCCATCGCCGTGGCTACCTGAGCGGATTAACGTTCTCTATAGATGGCGAGCACCTCTTCGGCGGGACTCTAGAGGGGGTTCAGGTGTGGCGAGCGAAAGATGGCACTGAGGTGGCAAGCCTGAGAGTGGACAATCGCATTGAGTGTCTGGCCGTGTCCTCGGATGGCAGATGGATCGCAGCGGGGACATCCGAGGGCGAAACTTTCGTATGGGACGCAAAAACGCACCAACAAATCATCAAGAACAAGAGAGACATCTACTCCATCGTCCTCGACTTCTCACCGGACGGGACAAGACTCGTTTCGGCATCATGGAAGGGCACAGCCATTCTCATCGATATGGCCACTCGCAAACAGATACAAACACTCTTCTCTGGCGAGAGGACCGTCGCTGTAAAGTACGCACCACAGGGAGATCGCATCGCGACCGCCACTAAGGAAACCGTCCGCGTTTGGGACAGCATCAACAGTCGTTTACTCGTCGAAATTCCAGTGGGAGTGAACTCAAAGCATTATAATTATGGTCTCGTCTGGTTCAACGACCACCTTCTCGTCGCGAGTGGCGAAAAAATCAAGCGATTCAATGCGTCCACCGGCTTGATGGTGTCTGAATGGCCAGTTTCTGGGAACGGCACTGTCTCCTACATCGCTGTACAACAACGCAGGGGTTTCGTCGCGTGTTCAACACAGGATACCGTCACGTTTTGGGACACACACACAGACACTCAACTGGGTCTCATCAGACACACCGAAGACATTTGCTCCATTGCATTCTCTCCAGACGACTGGAGCATCGCGATTGGTAGGAAGTCGAGCAGCATCACAGTCCATTGTCTTTCCGTGAGCATCCTGTCTCGGTTGGCACTGCACATGGATAACTTTCTTGCCCTGTCCAAGGATCTCCTCCCTTTGGCTTCTCCACAAGGCGCACTACAAGAATTTGACATACAGATTGATGTCGATGTGCTCGACTGTTGGATGAACAACCAGCTTGAAAATGCAGAAGCACGATTGACCGCGGTAATCTCAGCACACAAACCAACTCACCATATGCTCGCAAATCGAGCCATCGTGCGAGCACGTCTAGGGATGTGGAAAAATGCTATCTCGGACGCTAAAAAGGTGTCTCTTATCTTGCTTTCACATACTTCGGTGCTAATCTCGAATTTGGCCTAGTCCCTTGAAATTCAGGAATCCGCTATAGGCTACATCGTAAAGAGCGTCGCACTTGTCGGAATTAGGAAAAAGGAGGAGGCATTTCGCGCGTGCGACATCGCTATCTGGCGCCTCCATTCAAAGGATGATCCTCTCCCCCTTTTGATCAAGGCATGCATCCCGTACTCTCAACTTCTGTCATCTCCTCATTTCTCCTAGGCCATCATCGTGTTCATGGCC
Source organism: Guyanaporus albipodus (assembly GCA_038088995.1). NCBI lineage: Eukaryota > Fungi > Basidiomycota > Agaricomycetes > Boletales > Boletaceae > Guyanaporus > Guyanaporus albipodus. The sequence continues at coordinate 39,524 of JBBPKA010000196.1, forward strand.
GGCGAACATAAAGACGCGATAGCGCGCATAGACGACATCATCCGTTTCGCGTCCTCGAGTTCAACATGCTGCACAGTCCAGGCGCGTACACAGTGCACCACGAGAGTAGCACCACTACTGACATCTCTCGTAGTCATATATGCTCATGCTCATGGCCAACTCATGCATGGAGAAAGGCGATTACAACGAGGGAATACAACTTCTTGAGCGTGCAACAGGCCAAGTGGGACCGGTGATGGGTTTCGTCTCTTTGGTGAGCTCCCTTATTCGACCGTGTCGAAACCGTTCATGATCCCCGGATAGATATCGGGGTGGACGTTCGATAACCTCAAAGTCACAATTCGACAACGTCTTTGTGAAGCCCTCTATGCTTCAGGCCGTATCAAAGAGGCTATCGAGTCTCTTCTGGCGATGTTCAATACCGTTAAGGAAGACGTGGACGGAATGGGATCGATTATGACATGGGTTTCTGGCGAGTTGTATGATCCATGTTTCAGGGCACTGCAATTAATATGTCGAGATAGACTTCATGCGACGATGTCTCGCCGCCTCTGAAAGTCGTGATGACGCGTCCTTTGATTCCTTAGCATCAATTCCTCTCTTCAGGGAATCGGTAGAAGCCTTAGCTTCTGCTCCTCAGGCAAGTATCTATCTTCTCGTTGTAGTCTCCACGGGATTGACATCTGTTTTTTTTTACAGCTTACGACTATGAGAACCGCGATTTACCGGGCTCTCTGCGATCATCTCGAAATGACTGATCGCGTAACGGAAGCAATCGAGTGTTTCCATAAAATGCAGGGTGAGCCTGTGGAGGAGACAAATATGGTCAGCGAGCAGGTGGATTGGGTTGCAGGTGAGCAGTTGTATGTACATTCCTGGTTAGCTTCAACGGAGTCGACCTCTTTCAGGCTTCATGCAGCGTTGCGCTGGCAAGCTGGAACGATTTGGGGACATGGAAATGGACGCCCAACGACACGAGAATGCTATCTCTCGGTATTCAACCGCACTGTCTCTTGGTCCCAGTTCCCCACAATCACAATCACTGCTCGCAAAGCGGAGCAGGGCGCATGCTGGTATGATGTCATGGAAAGACGCATTGAATGACGCAAATGAAGTATTCCATCTTCATACTGGCACAAGTAATCCTTGTTGATGCAGTTTGGCCAGGCAATTTCGCTCGATCCGTCCCATCCGTCGGGCCATGAAAGCAAATATATAGCTCTACGAGGTGCAGGATCCTACACTGATGCAATTAACACATTCGAGATGATGCTTTCGGTGATGTCACAGTCATCCGATCCTGATGTTTGTAGTGAGTATGACAACCCGTACTCTGTCTTTTTCTCCAGCGATGTTCTTCCGTAGAGCGCTATCGCAGTTATGAAGAGGCCAAGACAGCAGTTCGTGTCACTGTCAAGAATGCTATGCGCAAATTACCACCTAGACTCATCGACACTGATTCCGGTCGTCTCATGGATAAGTATTCACAAGAACAATCATTCGAGTCAGAGCCAGTATTTCTAGACTTGGTCTCCTCTGCGACGACTTCTGTTGATCACCCGCGCATTGAACGTGAAGTGGCAGACTACTACCGTTATGCGATGTTTTCGCACAAGTGGGAAGGGGTCGGTGAACCGCTCTTTGAAAAAATCATCCAGATCATTGTTTATGACCTCGAGGAGACTCTCCCGCATAACAAGCTGAAGATGTTCTGCAAGATTGCACGGGATTTAGGGATTCGTTGGGCATGGAGCGACACTTGTTGTATCAACAAGGGAGATCATTTTGAGCTTCAAGAGGCCCTAGTGATGATGTTCGAGTGGTACGAGGGTGGTGCAGTGACAATTGTGTCACTCCGTGGGGTGCGTTCTCCGTCGAAGCGCGGTGACCTGACGAAGAGTATTTGGAACACGCGAGCCTGGACTTATCAGGAATACCATGCTTCGAAGGTCGTCCGTTTCTATACCCAGGACTGGAAGCCGTATCTCGATTTGGATATTTGGAACCACAAGGAGTCTCCTGAGATCGTCGCAGAAATGGAGGAGGCAACTGGGGTGTCAGCGCAAACGCTGATGGAACTTCGCCCAGGATTGGACGATATTCATGAGAAGCTGCGTCTCGCTTCGACACGGCAAACAACGCGGGTCGAGGATGAGGCGTACTCGCTTCTCGGTATCTTCTCAATGTCATTGCCAGTCGTGTATGGAGAGGGGAACAAGGCGCTCGGACGGTTCCTCGCACAGCTTCTGGCGAGCTCGGGGGATGCAAGTATTCTCGCTTGGACAGGACGGTCCGGGGGCTTCAATAGCTGCCTTCCTTCCAGTATCGTTTCATTCAGCCAGCTGCCGACGACACACTTTCCACAGGTTCTCGATAGGATCGAAGTGGACAGGAGTGTTTCTAGGTTACGGAACTTGTTCAATCCTGCCTCTCTTGTGAACCTATATGATCGACTCCATGGGCTTCCAGCGCCAATGTTCGCGGGGCAGCGGATGAAGCTTCCGTGCATCGTGTTCAAACTTGGGCGTTTAGCGGTTTCTCATAGCGATTCTGGTCAAGTTTTCCGAGTGAAGACATGCATTGGGCGCGTGGAGATCACGAGCGAGGAGGATCTGACCCAGTTTAGTTCTCTATATCTCGTTCATCCTTGGATCGACGCTCTCCTCGACCAGCGGCACCCCGTGGGGGATGTGGGGGCTATATTACCCGAAGAAAATACGGATGACGAGGATTCCACTTCCAGCGAGTCCGACACAGTGCCATCGGTGTCTCAAATGGGTGCAGGAGGAAACCAACCCGTTGCCGATGAATTGTCGTTGCCCACGGAAAGGCAGACACAAGCGCTGGAAGCGATCGTTCGGCTGACCCAGCCCTTTGGAGCGCTGTTACTTGAGCCGGGGGGCAGAGCGGTGTATAGGAGGGTCGCTACGGAGGGCCTGATCAGGGCCCGGATAGAGGAGATCGCGCCGGCGAAATTGGACAAGTTGGTCGGCTGTGTGGATACGGTGGACGTACTGTGAGGAAGTGCTTCTTTTCTTTTGCAAACCTTTTCCCCTTTCGATGTTGTTATTGTCGGCGGTTGGGTGAGTCCTATGGCTTTTGGTGCGATCACTACGTTGTTATTTAGTTTCTCATTTCCAATCTCCCCTCCAGTGATACGGTACTCAAGTTTGAAACGGCCTTGCTTCGCCTCCCTCCTCTGTGATAACCCCCCTGTAGTATTTCTACGTTCGAGCAGATGTATATAAGCCGGTATACGGGTACACTACATGTCGAAGGAAAAGAAGTCGATTGGTCGACCTATCCGATCAATCAAGACCCATCGGCCTAACTTCAAAACTTTCGTTCACGTGACGTGCGCTTCCGATTCCGACCGTTCCGACGACGTTCCCAATTGGCTCCCCCGGAAGGGTGCGGTACTGGTCAAGGTCGAAAGACATCGCGGGACAGACTTCCAACGGGTCTCGATTGGGCGGTCAGATAGTTGAAGGCTTTGATTTCATAGTACGCACTTGTCTGCATAACGCGTAGACTACTGAAGTACGAAGGGCTAAAATGCACATGTGGCGGGGTGGCATTAGCCACCCACAGACCGCGTTGTCCCGCCGCCATCGCTATATGATCGTGGTTCTGACCACTGGATTGTCTTCGTCGTGCTGTGGCTATGGGTCGCGTCCTCATTGTCTGCTGTAGTGTCACCGTCACCATGTGGTCGTGGCGTTGACTATACTTGCGGCACCTCATTGTTATCTTCGTCACAGGCCCAGTGATCTCAAGCATGGAGAAGACGTACCGGACGGCTTGCGCCAAGTGACTCGAACGATGTCTGACCTGGTCACACGATGGACCTAGTGTTGCATCGTAGTCGCGTCTGGTTGGGTCCACGCGGTTCCGGCTTGCGACCCTTTCCGAGTTTCTCGGCGAGTCTTCCCAGCTCGCAACCCTTGCGAATGACCAATCTGCTCGGCAACCTCATGACGGGCTGGTCAGGGTGCCTCCGACACCGGGATTGGCCAACGATACACGCGGCGTAGGCGATTTCGTCGGGGAGAAGACCGGGGGCACACACACCGCATCTCGGAGCGGGGCGGGGCGGGGCGGGAGTGAAAGGGGACCAACGTGGGCGACGAGCGATCTAAAGACGAACCTATGCAGGTGTATGCGATCCTGTCGGGAAGTCGATGAAGCGTGACCGCCGGCAGCTGAAGGAGGAAGACGAACCGGGGACACACGAGCCCCAGGCACGTCCTACCAAGTAGCCAGGATGCACCTGTCGGTGTGCGTCGTCTTCGGGGCCTTCTCTGGGGTGTTTTGAGGACCCAACGTGCTGAAAAACCCGACACAGGGAGGTAGTCACAGTGTAAGATGGGCGGGAGGACGACTCGACGCCCTACGTAGACTTGTCGTCGTCGATGTAGAGTGGTGGCCGACACCGCACTACCGCTCAACGCCAGCTCAATGAGGCGACGCTAAAGGAAGCGGCTTACCAACTCGCACGACCTGTTATTGACCAACTTCACTCGTCGAGTCACTAGCCTTGCCTCGGGTTCTCCGCACCTGCCAACTCCTCGAGTGCCAGATTATAGCATTGGCACGAGGTCACCGTCTGCAGAAAAGCAGTTGCGCTTGTGCCTGTGGTCGACCTGACCCTCCCGCAAGCGAATTAAACCCCACCAGTAAGGATACTCCTTCGAAAGACATGTTTATTTCACCGGGCGACAAAGACAGCGCCACCGATAAAAGCTTTGCACGAACTCGACGAATGCCCAAACGTATAGTACAACATTCCTCCCTACCCGGGTAGCGTGGGTGTGGCCGTGTCCTGAAATATGCATACAGATGATTGATATATGGGGTATCATAGTGCATGATGCGTTTAGCTAGAGTCCAAACGACGAAAACATTGTGAGTCCCGACGATCGTCCCCAGAATATTATGTGTGCCGGACACTCACTCCTTTTTTCTTCTTCTTCCTCTTCGTGTCAGAACATGTCTTGTGCGTGCATGCGCAGGAGGTCGTTGAGTATCCTTGCAACCATTCCGGCGCCTTCCGAGACCCGTTCCCTTTCGCTCTCTTTCACTTTCGGAAGCAGCTGCGAATTGAACCGGTCGGGATGCCATCTCCGAATGTTGTCCTTGATGCGCTCCTTGGTTGCCCTGTCCTGGGGGTGGATCGGCGACAGCATGTACGCAGTGATAGCGGGCGAGGTCAGGTCGTCGGGCCCCTTCGGTCGCTTGAACATGGGCCACGGAAAGTCTTCCCATATCAGCGACCCCAGGCTCTGGATCTTGTCCCACTGACTGCGGTGAGCCTCGAATAGCTTCGTGACTTCCTCCTTGGACATCGTCTTACCCGCCTTTGCCTGCCTTTCGTGGTCCTGCATCGCCAATCTCGCCTGTTCGCGTCTGAATTGCTCTTCGCGTTGCTGAGCCTGCTCGGCCTGTCGACGGTGGAACTCGGCCTCCGTGAGTGGTGGGTTTGGAGTGGCCGGAGGCTTCGGTGTCGGAGTCGCCGCCGGTCCTGTGGGTTTGGGAGTATTCGATGGTTGGGTGCTGGCAGTAGAAGTCGGTCGCGTGGACGTCGATGACCAACCGCTGCCGGAATTGGCACGGCCAGAAGCGCTCGTACTGACCCGATCGATAGGTGGACTTGTTGCCGTGGACCCGCCACGTTCGTTACGATTAGGGATCGGCCAGGGTCCCGAAGAATTGGGCGTCTGGGGAGAGGGCGTAGGTCGAAAGGTCTCCTGCGGCCATGTCTCCCAAACCTCTTGTTTCTGCTTCTCTTCGTTTCTCTGGCGGCGTATGTCCTCCTCTCGTCTTCGAAATTCCTCTTGCAACCTGTCGTCCTCCCTACGGCGCATTTCTGCCTCTCTGCGGTTGAGGTCTTCCTCCCGACGGCTCAATTCCTCCTCTCGCTTGCGCAACTCCTCCTCTTTCCTCCGGGTTTCCTCGGCCTTCAATCTTGCTTCCTCTGCTCTGCGCCGTGCCTCTTCCTCCCTTTTCTCTGCTTCTTCTTGTTTTCGCCTCGCCTCGAAATCTTTGCGTCTCGCCTCCTCTTCCAGCACTTTGACCTCCTCCTCTCTTCGCCTGGCTTCTTCCTCTTTTCGCTTCGCCTCCATTTCTCTCGAATTCGCCTCCTTTTCCTTCCTCCTAACCTCTTCTTCTTTCCGTCTTGCCTCGAGCTCCCTCGACCTGGCCTCTTTTTCTTTCCGTCTCGCCTCCTCTTCCTTGAGCCGAGCCTCTTGTTCCTTCCTTTTCGCTTCTTGTTCCTTTCTCTTTGCCTCTTCCCCTTTCCTCCTCGCCTCCTCTTCCATTCTCCGCGCCTCTTCCTCTTTCATCGCCACCTCCATCTCCTTTCGATTGGCCTCTTCCTCCTTTCTCCGAAGCTCTGCTTCCTTGCGTTCTGCCTCCTCGTCTTCCCTCTGTTTGGCCTCTTCCTCTAATCTCCTCACCTCCGCCTCGCGCTTCTGTTCCTCGACCCTCTTCTTCCTCGCTTCGTCCTCACGTCTCAATTCTTCTGCCTTCCTGGCCAGCTCCTCTTCGCGCTTGTTGGCAGCCTCCTCCCGCTTTCGCAGGCCCTCCTCGATGTCTTGTATGCGGCGTTCGGTGTAGTCCCGGGTGTGCCAGCTCCTGTTGTCAAACCCGTCGTCCGAGCCATCTTCGAAATCCTCGTGATGGGTGTGGACGTGGCGAGGGCCGTAGTAGCTCCCGTCCTGCTGAAAGTAGTGCCGCATGTCCTGCGAGGAGAACCGACCGCGGAGCTGGGAAGATTGCCAGCTGCGCGCGACCTCTTCGGGTGTTTGAGGGGAGCGGGAAGTGCCCTCCCAGCGGGTCTCGTACGGCGAGCGCGAGGGTGCGTTCCAGTTGCGTGAGCTAGGGCTCGACTGGGATGGGAACGCGTCCTCGACGGTGAACGACCGCTTGTTAACGATCGGCCGGCTCGCAGACGGGGGCGGGGCATGGACGCGGGAATTCTCACTGGCGCGGGCGTACGTGGCCGAGCTCGGGGAGATGGTGACGCTATGTACCGAGCGGTCGTCGGCGTGCAGGTACCCCACCCGCTCGCGCTCGCGCTCCCTGTCTCTGTCTCTCTCCCTGTCCCTGTCCCTTTCACGCGCACGATCGATACCGCTCCACTCTTGATCGGAAGAATGGATGCTGGTGGCACGCTCCCGGTCGACGTTGTTGCTGTTGGTGATGGTGCCAGAGAGCGCATCGAGCGGGTCGTTGAACGCGACGCTAAGGACGGATGGGGCTTTGAAGGATGTGGCGCTCGCGGTGCTGCTGCGCCGCGCGAGGGTGAACGTGCGGGACATTTGGGCGTCCTCCTCGGGTGTAATGGACGGCTTCCAAAACTCCTGAACGATGGGCCGCGCGCTGACACTCGGTTTGCGCCGGATGCTCTCCTTGCGCGCGAGATCGGGTGGATCGGTCGGCGAGCGGACGGTGCGCGGCATGGGCTCGGGCTCGTCGTAGATGGGGGAGGGTTTTGAGCGCTCGAGAAAGGATTTTTCGGAGTCGAGCACGGAGGATGCCTTCCATGACCCGGTGGAGGTGATGGACCCGGCACGGACCTTGCGCGTGTTCCGGAACGAGGGGATGTCGTCTGGGGAGGCGGTGAGCTCGTCGCGGTCGAAGCTGGCTGGACGGGCAAAGTAGGTACTGGCGTTGTCTCGGTCGGGGTCTGCGAGCAGGGTGGGGGTGCGGGCGACGCGTTCGGTCTTGCGGGTAGGCGTGGAGCTCTCTGAAGGTGTTTCTGGTTTCGGTGGAGGAGGAGGAGGAGGTGGTGG